>JAFLJL010019229.1:2500-7500 GCA_018398815.1 Conus ventricosus
TGTGTGTGTGTGTGAAAGAGAGAGAGAGAGAGAGAGAGGAGAGAGAGAGAGAGAGAGAGAGAGAGAGAGAGAGAGAGAGAGAGAGTGAGGGAGAATGTACACACGCGCTATGCGCATTCTGTGTGTGTGTGTGTGTGTATGTGTGTGTGTGTGTGGGTGTGGTCAGTGCAACCATGGGTTAATCTGACAGTGAATTGGTTTCAGTCAGCCAGTGTGTGTGTGTGTGTGTGTGTGTGTGTGTGTGTGTGTGTGTGTGTGTGTGTGTGTGTGTGTGTGTGTTCGCTCGTTCTTCAATTTAACGTCTATTCACATAAAGTGATTTTAGACAGAGTTTGGGAAATAGCATGTGTATGCATGTGCGTACGTGTGTGTGTGTGGTGTGTGTGTGTGTGTGTGTGTGTGTGTGTGTGTGTGTGTGTGTGTGTGTGTGTGTGCGTGCGTGCGTGCGTGTGTGTGCTGTGTGTGTGCGTGTGTGCGCGCGTGTGTGTGCGTGTGTGTGTGTGTGTTGATGGACCGATAAGAGATTTGTTACGAGCAGTTACCTATATATAGTGATTCATACTAAAATTCTTTACAATTAACATTAGCCCAAAGCAAGTATTAAAACATAAAAGAGTATAGGATATCTGGTATAACCAAAATGTTAAGCGCTCATATCTTTAGGAACACTTGTTACAAAAAAGATCCCATTGGACTAATCATCAAGGAATTAACAAAAGAAACAAGACCTGGTAAGTTCTGGAAAATGCACGTGCCTTCAAGTCGCAGGCAGTCAGGATTTTCCTTTTTGAAATATGCGCAGTAGAAAAGAAGATGCTGGGTTGTGAAACTTTCAACTGCTCCGTAGATGCAATTTAATTTTTTGCGAAATTTTGCACGGAAAGCGTTTAGCTTAAGCCTGTAAAACAGGGATTCAAGTTTTCGGTTATTTTTTCCAAGTATGTTTGCGTTGGCCAATTGATATGTAATCTTTCCAATTTTAGCCTCATTGCTAGAAGAAAAAGTAGCTGACTGGGATTTGTCACAGCAGAGCAATTTGGAGTGAGGTAGATGTATTTTAGTAAGAACCAAGTATTTGTAGGCTTCATAAACCTTTTCAATACACGTCTTTTTTAAGAGACCATATCCTTCGTATAAACACAGAGGAATGTTGATTTCTATGGATTCATCGGACTTTCGTGCTCCTTTTCTGGCAGCCCGGTCAGCCCACTCATTACCAAAAATCCCACAGTGAGACGGGATCCAGCAAAAGTCAACTGTTGTACCTCTTAATATAAGAATACTGACAAGATGTTTTATTTCTAAAATCACCTCACCTCGATTTTTTACAGCAATAGATTCAAGGCCTTGTAGGACAGATTTAGAATTCACACAGAAAAGTGCTTTGTAGATAGTAAGTGGAGTATCAACAAGAAAGTTAAGCGCAATTAGAATTGCCACCAGCTCAGCCGTGAAGATAGAATACCCCTTCCCGAGATGAAAAGATTTTTCAACTTTAAGGGTAGGAATAACAAAACCACTTCCAGCTTTTCATTTAACAGTGATCCATCGGTGAAAACTTTAAGGTGATGTGATTAATTACTATCGATATGAGATTTGGCAAGAGAGGACAATATATTATTGTTAACATTCTTTTGTAGATCAGTATATTTATAATCAAAACATGCGGTGTGCAATTCCCAATTTGGAATCGGGGATACAGGGAAAAACGTCAGCAATATTCTTGGGATCAACTCAGCGTCTTTCAATAATTTTGAGGAATTGTATTATGGTTGTATTGATTTGAGATCTATTTGTGGGGTGTGTGGGGTGTGGTGTGTGTGTGTGTGTGTGTGTGTGTGTGTGTGTGTGTGTGTGTGTGTGTGGTGTTGTGAGTGTGACTGTTTGTATGTGTGTGCATCCCACAGTCGTTCATGTGGATATAAATTTGGTTTGTCCCCTGTTTTTGCAAATGCTGTAGCCTCAATCCTCTGAAACCCTCTCAACTGTTTCCCTCATTAAGGATGACGAAAAACCCAACACAGACAGGATGTAGGATGACGATTCAGCCCACCAGACAGAGGATGTAAGGATGGACGATCAGCACACACAGACGAGGATGTAAGGATGACGATCAGCACACCAGACAGAGGATGTAAGGGTGACGATCAGCACACAAGACAGGATGTAAGGATGACGATCAGCACCACAGACAGAGGATGTAAGGATGACGATCAGCACAACAGACAGAGGATGTAGGATGACGTCAGCACCACAGGACAGAGGATGTAAGGATGACGATCAGCACACACAGAGGATGTCAGGATGACGATCGCACCCCACGACAGAGGATGTAAGGATGACGATCAGCACACACAGAGGATGTAAGGAGACGATCAGCACACACAGAGGATGTAAGGATGAGCTCATCACACACAGAGGATGTAAGGATGACGATCAGCACACACAGAGGATGTCAGGATGACGATAGCACACACAGACAGGTTGTAAGGATGACGCTCATCACACACAGAGGATGTAAGGAGACGCTCATCACACACAGACAGGATGTAAGGTTGACGCTCATCACACACAGACAGGATGTAAGGATGACGCTCATCACCCCACAGACGGGGATGTAAGGATGACGCTCATCACCACGGGACAGGATGTAAGGATGACGCTCATCACCACCAGAGGTGTAAGGATGACGATCAGCACACACAGAGGATGTAAGGATGACGCTCACCCACAAAAGACAGGATGTAAGGATGACGATCAGCACACACAGACGAGGATGTAAGGATGACGATCAGCACACACGAGGATGAAAGGGGATGACGATCAGCACACACAGACAGGATGTAAGGTGACGATCGCACACACGACGAGGATGTAAGGATGACGATCAGCACACACAGACAGAGGATGTAAGGATGACGCTCAGCACACACAGACAGAGGATGTAAAGGATGACGATCAGCACACACAGACAGAGGTGCAAGGATGACGATCAGCACACACAGAGGATGTAAGGATGACGATCAGCACACACAGAGGGTGTAAGGATGACGCTCAGCACACACGACAGGGATGTAAGGATGACGACCCAGCACACACAGAGGATGCAGGATGACGTTTCAACACACACAGAGGATGTAAGGATGACGCTCAGCACACACAGACAGAGGATGAAAGGTGACGATCAGCACACACAGACAGAGGATGTAAGGATGACGATCAGACACACAGAGGTTTGTAAGGATGACGATCAGACACACAGACAGAGGATGTAAGGATGACGATCAGCACACACGCACAGGATTGTAAGGATGACGATCAGCACACACAGAGGTTGTAAGGATGACGCTCGCACACACAGACACAGGATGTAAGGATGCCCTCAGCACACACAGAGGTTTGTAGGGATGACGATCAGCACCACAGACAGAGGGATGTAAGGATGACGATAAGCACACACAGACAGAGGATGTAAGGATGACGATCAGCACACACACGGATGTAAGGATGACGATCAGCACACACAGAGGATGTAAGGATGACGATCAGCACACACAGACAGGGATGTAAGGATGACGATCAGCACACACAGAGGATTTTAAGGATGACGATCAGCACACCAGGGATGTAAGGATGACGATCAGCACACACAGAGGATGTAAGGATGACGA
Organism: Conus ventricosus; assembly: GCA_018398815.1. Taxonomy (NCBI): domain Eukaryota; kingdom Metazoa; phylum Mollusca; class Gastropoda; order Neogastropoda; family Conidae; genus Conus; species Conus ventricosus. The sequence continues at coordinate 6,172 of JAFLJL010019229.1, forward strand.
TCAGCCAAAACAGGGATGTCAGGATGACGATCAGTACACACAGACAGAGGAGTAAGGATGCGATCAGCACCCCCAGAGGATGTAAGGATGCGATCAGCACACCAGAGGATGTAAGGATGACGATCACACACACAGAGGATGTAAGGATGACGATCAGCACACGCAGACACAGGATGTAAGGATGCGATCAGCACTCACAGACAGAGGATGTAAGGATGACGTCAGCCAACAGAGGATGTAAGGATGACGATCAGCACACACGAGGATGTAAGGATGACAATCAGCACACACAGAGGATGTAAGGATGCGATCAGCACACACAGACAGAGGATGTAAGGATGACGATCAGCACACACAGGGGATGTAAGGTGACGTTCAGCACACACAGAGGATGTAAGGATGACGATCAGCACACACAGAGGTTTGTAAGGATGACGATCAGCACACACAGACACAGGTTTGTAAGGATGACGCTCAGCACACACAGGCACAGGATGTAAGGATGACGCTCAGCACACACAGACACAGGATTTTAAGGATGACGATCAGCACACACAGACAGGGATGTACGGATGACGATCAGCACACACAGACAGAGGATGTAAGGAGGGACACTTAGCACACACAGACAGAGGATTAAGGTTGACGATCAGCACACACAGACAGGGATGTAAGGATGACGCTCAGCACACACAGACACAGGATGTAAGGAGGGACGTCAGCAGACCACGGGCACTGGTGAAAGGGGGGACGATCAGCACCACGAGGATGTAAGGATGACGCTCAGCACACACACAGGATGTAGGATGACGTAGCACACACAGAGGATGTGGGGATGACGATCAGCACACACAGAGGATTAAAGGATGACGATCAGCACAACAGACAGAGGTTTGTAAGGATGACGATCAGCACACACGGGACAGGAGTAAGGATGACGATCAGCACACACAGACAGAGGATGTAAGGATGCGTCAGAAACACACAGGGATGTAAGGATGACGATCAGCACACACAGACACAGGATGTAAGGATGCGATCAGCACCACAGAGGATGTAAGGATGACGATCAGCACACACAGACAGGGATGTAAGGATGCCGATCAGCACACACAGAGGATGTAAGGATGACGTTTCAGCACACCAGACACAGGATGTAAGGATGCGATCAGCACACACAGACAGGATGTAAGGAGGGACGATCAGCACACACAGACAGAGGATGAAGGATGACGATCAGACACAGACAGAGGATGTAAGGTGACGATCAGCCACACAGACAGAGGATGTAGGATGACGCTCAGCACACACGACGGGATGTAAGGATGA
>JAFLJL010019229.1:10000-14319 GCA_018398815.1 Conus ventricosus
CGGTGTTATAAATGCGGAGCCCATCCCTCTTCTTCGCTGCATTTAATATTCCTGAACTGAACCAGGCATCCGCTCACTGCTGGGGCGACTTAGAGAAGGTTTTCGAGCCGAAAATCCAACCCATGCATGGGTTTCAACTGACGATCGTCAACTCCTCAGGCTAACGCGTGACCATTTGACCACGGGTCTCTTTTATTTACTCTCTCATATATATATATATATAATATATATATATATATAATTATATATGTCATGATGTTAAAAAGGAAGGTTAAAAATCAAGGTTAAAACTCAAGAGTTTTAACCTTGAGTTTTAATCCTTCCTTTTTAACATCATTGACAAATGTTGCTCCCCAAGGGGTCGAGCACTTTTAAAATCATTTTAGGCTCTTTGGTTGTATTCATCTATATTATATATATATATATACCAATTTAAAATAAGATTTTAAAATGAAAAAATAAACCAACAAAGTGTTTCGAGCCGGGAGCTCTCGTCAGCGCCGGCTCGGAACAACTTTGTTGGTTTTATTTTCTCATTTTTAAAATCTTATTTTTAAATTGGTATGTCGCTCCCTTTTTGGTTGAGCATTTTTAGTATTCTGAGTGGCGTTTTTAACTCTGATTTTTATATATATATATATATATATATGTGCTTGGGTGGGTGAATGGGGAAAAATAAAATGAATGCTTCTCAAATTGAGCCTTCAGCAAGTGTGTAGTCTCCAATTGGGAGACAATCTCCAATCGGGAGGAAACTCACTAACATATAACTCCTGGTCAGATACCGATATTTCCAAACCTGATTGTTTCTCCTCAGTGACCGCGGAAAGGGGTAGTTTGACTCCTCTGCCTTTTCGGTTTAAAGGAAAATGCTATCCCAGAAAAAGGCTGGTGTGCAATACCGTAGTATGTTTGTCGAGTTTTCAAAAAGCCAACCAAAGGTGCACCTAAGAAGCAAAAGAAAATCATGAAAGAGCAAAAACAAGGTACATTTTCTTGTGAAAAGTAGAAAATATAAGAGGCTATCTTTATATATCATTCCAAGAACTGGCCCTCAGCAATTGTGTCTTAAGAGGTTATCTTTTTTTTATTTTCTAATATATATTATATATATATATATATATATATATATTATATATATATATATATATATATATATATATATATATATATATATATATATATTGAATTTATAAACAAAGCTTGCTCTTATGTCTTAGATTGAAGAAATAGGGGGAGATACGCATTCATACCTGCAGTGGCAGATGATTCTGCCTAGCTAACAGGCAGAGGAGTCAAATTACCACTTTCCGCGGTCACTGAGGAGAAACCACCAAGTTTCGAAATATCGGTATATGACCAGGAGTTATATGTTAGTGAGTTTCCCCCCCTATTGGAGGATGTCTCTCCCCCTTGGAGAATATAAGCTTGCTGAAGGCTCATTTTGAGAAGCATTTATTTATTTTTCCCCATCCACCCACTCAAGCACATACTGTTAGCTAGGCAGAATCATCTGCCACTCCAGGTATGAATGCGTATCTCCCCTATTTCTTCAATCTAAGACATAAGAGCAAGCTTTGTTTATAATTCAATATTTCTTGCAGTCATTGCAACACTAAGCTGCTCTGTAAAGTTGCTGGAACGGTGCCACGGTACTTATCCTTGGAATTTATTAGTTATATATATATATATATATATATATATAAAATATATATGATGAATATAATCAAAGAGCCTAAAATGATTTTAAAAGTGCTCGACCCTTGGGAGCAACATTTGTCAATGATGTTAAAAAGGAAGGTTAAAACTCAAGGTTAAAACTCGACAAATTTGTTTCCTAAAATGATTTTAAAAGTGCTCGACCCTTGGGGAGCAACATTTGTCAATGGCGGTGGGCAAACAAAAATCATCCTGAGACAGCGCAACGCCGTCAGAAACAAATTTGTCGAGTTTAACCTTGAGTTTTAACCTTCCTTTTTAAACATCATTGACATATATATATATATATATATATATATATATATATATATATATATATATATATATATATATATATATATACACACATATATATATATATATATATATTATATATATATATATTATATATATATATATATATATATATATATAGATCAGTATATTTAAATATACATGACAGTATCCGCACTAAAGAAAAAGAACTTGCAGAGCGCATAGACCTAAGTGACAGGATAGAAGCGACAGCAACAAAAGAAGCTTTCATAACACTCAAAGACCACAAGCCCAATTTTCATAACAATCCAACATGTAATAATAATAATAATAATGAATACTTATATAGCGCCTATTCTCGGCTAGAGGCCAAGCTCTAAGCGCTTTACAATCAACACTCGTTTACACGACGGGCTGCCTACCTGGGTAGTGCCGACTGAAGAGCTGCCAGCTGGCGCTTCATTCAGTCGTTTCCCGTGTCATCCAGTCAGTATCGTTCAATATCGATCACTCATTTTCCTTAGTTCCTTCACTCTTTCCATTTCTCACGCAGGGTGCATGCTATGTGTAACATGTCATCCATACCAACGGCCAAACTGGCCTACTCTTCCGAAAGTTGGTGATGGGATTTTACGTGTGTGCAAGATGTTATGTGTGCGTTCACACACGGAACCTCGGTTTATAGTCTCATTCGAAGGACATGTAGACTAATAAACCCATCCAAATCTGAATTAGGCAAAATAAGCAAGAAAATTCTGGAAAAAAATAATAAAGAACGTAAAATCAAAATCTGAATACAACCTCTGGAAGAACACATACGAAGTTATCCAATGGTTCAAAAACTCAATAAACAAAATCGGAAATGAAATGAGGTAGGGAACAGTAAACGATAAACAGTAAACATGTGGGGTATGTTTTGCTCCCATAAGGAAACCTAACACAGAGTAACTTTTATTCAAGACTGGCACAGCCTTTTAAACTTGAATAAAGTCAGACAAAATACATAGACGAACAATCTATATGGGGGAAAAACAAGCGCAGGCCAACAACTGAACTGTCTGGCAAATATTTGGACTTGAGGGGAGGGGAGAGTTTGAAGATGGAGAAACTGGGAAAATGAAATTTAAAAAAAAAAATAGAAAAAAAGTTACAGATATGAAAACTCTTCACTAGCTGCATAAGGGAACCATCGCAATCCCTTTTGAAGGCAGATATATTTGTATTGCCTGCTCCGAGGCCTTTCGCCCGCTGGATCGGGACTCATCAGGGAGACACGGCTGGTTGTGTCTGCGCTCCCGGCGTCAAATAGAGACACACCACAGTCCATAATACTGTGGTCTTCTCACCACCATGGGTGCAAAAAAGAATCCAATAGCACCCCAGAGCAGCCAGCGAAGAGTAGTAAATTCTTTTTGCACCCTGGTGGTGAGAAGACACAGTATTATGGGACTGTGGTGTGTCTCTATTTGACGCCGGGAGCGCAGACACAACCAGCCGTGTCTCCCTGATGAGTCCCGATCCAGCGGGCGAAAGGCCTCGGAGCAGGCAATACAAATATATCTGCCTTCAAAAGGGATTGCGATGGTTCCCTATGCAGCTAGTGAAGAGTTTTCATATCTGTAACTTTTTATTTTTTTATTTTTTATTTTTTTTAATTTCATTTCCAGTTTCTCCATCTTCAAACTCTCCCCTCCCCTCAAGTCCAAATATTTGCCAGACAGTTCAGTTGTTGGCCTGCGCTTGTTTTTCCCCACTATTAGATTGTTCGTCTATGTATTTTGGCTGACTTTATTCAAGTTTAAAAGGCTGTGCCAGTCTTGAATAAAAGTTACTCTGTGTTAGGTTTCCTTAGGGAGCAAAACAACCCCACATGTTTACTGTTTATCGTTTACTGTTCCCTACCTCATTCATTCCGATTTTGCTTTGATTAAATTGAGGTTAATTGTATTTGTTTCTGTGTGTTTGTCTTTTGATCTCCCTGCATCTTTGGGTGGATCCTCAGGCGTAGGCTCAAAGACTGTCCCCTACATTTATATTATTTGCATAATGTCTTTAGTTTTACAACAACTTTATTTTTTCCTCCCCACACTTTCGTTTGGTTGCATTTACTACTCTTCGCTGGCTGCTCTGGGGGTGCTATTGGATTCTTTTTTGCACCCATGGTGGTGAGAAGACCACAATATTATGGACTGTGGTGTGTCTCTATTTGACGCCGGGAGCGCAGACACAACCAGCCGTGTCTCCCTGATGAGTCCCGATCACGGGCGAAAGGGCCCCGGAGCAGGCAATACAAATAATCTGCCTTCAAAAGGATTGCGATTGTCCCTTATGCAGCTAAATTTTTT
>JAFLJL010019230.1:1439-30553 GCA_018398815.1 Conus ventricosus
AGTGTTAAAGAATGTGAAAGGATCCGCATGTTGACACCGATTACCGTGCCAGACCTTTTGTGGAGCAAGACTCTCGGTTCAGGAGGTACCAGGTGATCACAAGGAAATGCTTAAGGAACAGGATCAAAGCTTTCCTCTAAAGCTCTGCAGCTCAGCCCCAAAGAAATCTGAAAACACGCGTCCATGTTCCAGATCCCCGGGGAATCGGACATGCTACATCGCCGAGTCACTCTTTGATGCCTTTCCTGAAACATTCCCTCCGGTACTCCCTATTCTGAAGCCTTGCTTCATGAAAGAACCAACACAGGCAAACCAGATCAGCCATGTGAACGATACTAAATGAAGACACTCAACCCCTGGAAATAGAAGACACTAAACCCTACGGAAGTACAAGGCACAACCCAAGCACATTTTAAATAAAAAATGCAACACACCCTTAAATTGAATGCATGAAGATATAAGATACGCGACTTACTAAAATAAAATCCAAATCCTACAGAAGAAACGCTTAACTTCTGATGAACAGAAGATAAAACTTGAGAGATGACCTCAATTCCTACGGAACAATGTTTAGAAGGGAATCCACAACCGTTGCGGAATAACACTAAATCCTACCAAAGTTGCACCGATTCCCCGATTTAAAATTAAGAACCCCGAGAAGTGACTCGCAATCCCACGGAATATGACACTGAAAACTATATAATGAACAAAGCCTTTAAACTCTACACAAAAAGACGTTTAAGTTCATGGCAAAATGACAGAAATATGACGGGAACTAAAGCATAACACTGGCACAGAGCAGGAGGCGAGGGCGGTAGGGCGAGTAGAAAGAGGAAAAAATGTAAGCAGACTAAACGATACTCTCCAAAGCTCCATTTTCCGGATTCACGTGACCTGGTCCCATTTCCCTGGCCGTGGAGTACAGTTCCTTGTACCCGTCACTGTAAAAATCAACATTTTCTTGTAAAATATATTTTAAAGTGCAAGTATCTGATCTTTAAAGTTAACGGAAAATGACCCGTGGCTGTGTTTTGCGGGAGAAAGTGGGATGGGGACTTTCTACAATTCAACTCGATGAAAAGGGCAGTTTTTCTGCGTTGTGGCATTGTGTAGAATATCCTATTGCACATGTGTACGGAGACATATCGGATTACATGAACGCCTGTGTGTGTACTTTTTGGATATAAACCGAATGATGTAAATTGCCCGTAATAAGCAAATTTCGATATGGGTATGGTTACGATATCAGTTTTGTTTGAAAGAACCTGATCTTCGTAAAAGGCTCTTTTAATTGCAACAATTGTAACATCGTGAAAAAGATCGTGAAAAAGAGCAAATAACATTCGACAAATGGTTTCAGTTCAAAAAAGGGAGGGGGAGGGGATGAAGAGGGAAAGAAAAAAAAGAGGAAAAAGAAAAAAAAAAAGAAGAAAGGCTGACAGCTAACTGCCTTGGAAGACAGTTTGGATTTTGAAACTGAAATATTGCAGCTGCAAAATATCAGAAAGCGGACAGTCTTACCCAAGTAGCTTTTCCTGGGATGGTCAGCAGTAAACATCAATGGATCTTTTTAATGCATTCAGTTCGATTAAATTTGGCTTAATGCAAAAGGAAAAACAAAAAAGCAAGAAATACGAAGAATGATTTCCTTTTCGTCTTGAATTACGAAAGGTAATGCATGTTTGGAGTTCTGAATTCTACAACTAAAAAAAAAAACACACAAAAAACGCACACAACTGCATGCACGCGCACGCGCTCGCGCGCACACACACACACACGTTGCAGAATTAACTTGATGGGGAAGGACAAGGGGAAGAAAGAACTGCTATTGAAGAGTATACAGTGTATGGCCTAAATGAAAAGAAAGGCAATACTAATGTCTTTTGTGTGCCGATACAGAGTCAGCAAACCGATGATTTATAATTAAAATTGAGTCACCGACTGGGAAGTCCTCTTTCCTCTTCATCGTTGGCAAGAGCGTCACAAGGCATGTGCAATGATTTGACATACCACCGGCATGTACGGGTCATCGATGTGTTGTGCGAGCGCTCTGGATGACTAGACGTATGAACACAGAGAAGTAAATCATGTTGACGACAGGCACTACAGCATGACCATACGTCTAGTAAGCGCTTTCCCTTTTGTACTTGGCTGAGCGAATACGTATGCATATGTGTGCGATCACGAAATTTGTAAATTCGTGTATTATATTCTTTATATAGCGTCATTATTAATATTACCTCATTCTTAGTTTTATAGGCGAGTTTAAAAGAAGAGAAAAAGTTACTAAAGAGAAATCGTTATCAAAAAACAAAGAAAACAACGCGTGTGTGCATGCACACGTTTTCAATCTGAATGATATTGGGGATGCGCGTGTGCGTGTGTGTGCATGCGCACAAGTGTGCATGTATGTGTGTGGGCCCGCGCATAGCTGCATGTGTGTGCGCGCACGCATGTGTATGCATGCGTGTGTGTGTGTGTGCACGTGCATGCGTTTATGCGCGCGTCCGTCTGTATGCATTTACGTGCAAGTGTATGCACGCGCGTGCGCGTTTGTGTTACGGTATGCAAGCATTTGTTCTGTTCAAATGCCCACGCATGCGCTCGTGTGTACGAGCGCGCGCCTGTCTGTGTCCGTGTATGCACGCATGTTGTGTATTTTGTGTGTGTGCATGCAGATCTGTAATGGTGGCAACGGGTGAACGCTGGACGAGAGAAGCACTTTCCTAGTTGCTTTGTCATACTGGTAAAGGAACAAATAATCGGGTATATTATATGGAATTCTGGCTTTGGTGGGAAACTGAAAACGCTACTTTTAACACTTCGTGATATGGAATCAGTCTGACCAGCTCGCTTAGAGCAACGACATTAGCTTCTCGAGGAGAAAGGAAAATCAGTACACCAGGAAAACGATTTTTCCCCATAGTTTTTCCGCTATTGTTGCAACCCACGTCAACTGGACTTTCACATGTAAATATGTGGGACAGCCCTATGTTCCCTAGCCCTATGTTCCCTAGCCCTATGTTCCCTAGCCCTTTTAGGGTTAGGGTTAGGGCTTAGGGTTAGGGTTTAGGGTTAGGGTTAGGGTTTAGTGTTAGGGTTAGGGTCAGGGTTAGGGTTAGGGCTAGGGAACATAGGGCTAGGGAACATAGGGCTAGGGAACATAGGGCTAGGGAACATAGGGCTAGGGAACATAGGGCTAGGGAACATAGACCTAGGGAACATAGACATGCTCCCGATACTTCATTCTACTACATGCACATGAGAATGCGACCGTTGCAGAATTAATCTGGTCAATTCGCTGGCCTTTGGCCTGCGGTCCCGATTGACCGTGGGCCCCGATCTCCCTGGGGTCATAGGACTGTAGCTTCCTTATCTCCCTGTGGTCATACGACTGTAGCTTCCTTGTCTCCCTGTGGTCATACGACTGTAGCTTCCTTATCTCCCTGTGGTCATACGACTGTAACGAAAACATTCAGTCGTCGGTCCAATGAATATCAGTGTTTTGTATCATGACTAAAATCAAGTCGCTACGCTCTTAAACAGGGACTGTAGATTCTACGAGAAACGCTGAATCGAAAGAATGGTACGAAACACTAAACAAAAGACGATGGCAAAGTGCATAAGCGTAGATACTTAACTCCGAGAGGCAAAAAGTAATGTAGGCCCTACGAAATGGCAGAACCGATTCCGATACTGACGGCGTACGACTATGAAAGGAGGATTAAGATTAAGATTAAAATTATAATCCCGTCAACAGCACAGGTTATGGCAGGACTGTCACCACGTTTCTATGAAAGTACACCAACCCCATAAAAACGGAAAGAAGACTCTTAAAGAGGGACAGCACTATGAAAGTACACCAACCCCATAAAAACGGAAAGAAGGGAGAGCACTAAACCCTATTAGAATGGATACAGAACCCCATCAAAGGAGTCAACAACTCATAACATGTCAAAGTTTGCTCAGAGAACTTATGATACAACTAGGTGGTGTTGACATCCCCATCCTACTGAGCCCTTTGGGTCATGCTCCTCCTCCATCGTTTTACGATCCTGTTCACAAAGTGATGGATATGACAGACACATTGGGGGCCGGGATAGCTCAGTTGGTAGAGCGCCGGACTCGTGATCCTAGTGTTGCGAGTTCGAATCTCGGTACAGGGGGATTTTTCCCTCAGAGTTAGCATTGGTTCTGACTCCATTCCCCATTACAGTCCTTCGAATGAGACTATAAACCGAGGTTCCGTGTGTGGACGCACGGACATCTTGCACACAGGATAAGATAAGATAATGTTGCTTATAGCCCAGCCGACCGCAAAGGGCTGTCACCACGTTACAAAATCAAGTCAAGTCTTTTACTCTCACAATTCTTTAATATACATCTTCTAAAAACTCATCCAAAAGGTTGTAAAAAAACCATTTCCACTGTAAAATCTCAGATCCGATGAAAAATGTTATCCTCTTTCAAAAACTCAAGATCGCGTCAGGCGGAACATCTCGACAAGGTTTTCACGGAATCTGCTGTAAAATGTGTCACATCATGTACGTCCTAACACTCTAAAAGAACATGTTTCATTGTGAGTGGCACATGACATGGAATGCACCACGGACCTTCACTCTTTAAAAGGTATGAATGGGTAAAATACGAATGGCCGGTGTGCAGACGGCACAGAACCGTTTCTTCTTTACAACCACCAGACGTAGATGGGAGAAACTCCTTAAGGTTTGGACGGATCCGAGTTTAAACCGTCTGTGTATTCCAATCCTCCTGCCAGAGGTCTGACATGATCGTTAATTCTGGGTTTCAGGTCCGAGCAGGGGATGTATATGTTGGACAATTTTTCTGTTGTCGCTAGCATTCTTGGCCAAACGATCAACCATTTCATTCACTCCGATGCCAACATGACCAGGAACCCAAGCCAGAATAATGTTGTAACCCTCCACTTTCAACTTGGTAAAAAGTTCAAAGAAGTGTGAAAGTTCTGGATGCTGAAGGTTGCGGCTAGCTATGGCCTCCAAAGCTGACAGTGAATCCGAGAGAACCAGAAAGCCCTTTGCCGATTGAGAACTTATCTTCAATGCCAGAACCAGAGCATAAGTTCAGCAGAATAGACAGACGCAGCTGAAGGAATATGTTAAACAATATTTGAGGAGCACCAGGGCAATAGGCTGCACCAGGCCACTCCATCTTCAGACTTGTAACCGTCAGTGAAAATTTCCTGATAGGATGGGAATTTCGAACAGAGGTCAGCATACAACGCCTTGTACGCCAGAGAGCTGGTAGAGTCTGCGAAAAGCTGCAAGATCAAAACGAATCTCTGGTGTGAAAAAGGTCCATGGAGGCTTATCTGGAAACTTGAAAAAATCGAACACAACTCCTAGGTCTAGACCTGCATTCTGCGCGTGAGGCTGCATACGAAGACCAAACGGCGGAATACAGTTAGGGTCGTTTTCAAATTTGCTTTGAAACCGAGGGTCAAAGACAGTCATAGGCAGGGTTTTCCGGTTCAGAGAACAGTCTGATATAGTAATTCAAAGATAGTTTCAGCCTGCGGTTGGACAGTAAGGGTTCACCTGCTTCTGCGTACAGGCTGTACACAGGGGTGGTGTGGAATGCTCCTAGACAGAAACGAAGCCATTGATGGTGGATAGGGTCCAAGAGTTTTAGGTAAGACGGTCTTGCAGAGCCGTACACAGCACAACCATAGTCCAGTTTGGAACGGACCAAGGCTCTGTAGAAGTGCAGCAAAGTTTGGTTTTTTTTTATCAGCGCCAGTCATTGTGTGCTACGACCCGCAGAATATTCGGAGCTTTCTGGCAAGAGGTTTTGAGCTTTTTAATGTGGTTGAGAAAGTTGAGTTTTGGTCAAAAATAACTCAGGAATTTCGCCTCTTTCACAGCTGGAATGCGAGATTTCCCTATTTTGATTTCAGGATCTGCAAAAAAAAAAAAACAAAACGACGAAAACTATGGAAGTGAATGCACCGTGTCTTCGTAGGAGAAAAAGTGAAGCCGTTTTCATGCGCCCAGTGATGAATGTTATCCACACAAAGCTGGTGCATGCGCTGGACACTCGGATACAGGCTTCCGGTTGCATAAACAGCAATATCAACCACAAACAATGAGCAGTCTGAACACCGTTGAACGGATTTAACAATGTTAATATTGATGATAAAGAGGGCAGGAGACGGTATGCTTCCTTGTGGAACACCCAACTCCTGTTCATGAACATCGGAGAGAGTGGTGCCAACCCCACCTGAAACCGTCGTTCTGCCCCAAAAAATTGAATAAAAAGTGGAAGATGACCCCGAAAACCAAGATCATGGAGATCGTGAAGTATCCCAGACTTCCAGGTGGTATCGTAGGCTTTCTCCAAGTCAAAGAATATAGCCACTGCATGTTGTTTGTTAATAAAGGCGTTCCGAAGTGTAGATTCCAGACGCAATCGCATAAGGACTCAGGCCTGACCGAGGTCCATCTTCATCCGCCCCCTAACAATCAGCCAGCTGGGCCAGAAGCCTGAAAGGTTTCTTGTCTCATGTTCTGAATCTGTATCTGTATCTGTTACCGAATCTTGCCCGTGTCTTTTTTTTAGTTTTTGGTGCCATATTGTATTCATTAAATTTAATCTCTCGATTCCCACCCGCCACCGAGTCCCAACAAGGGGGATGCCCATCTTATACGGAATTCCAGTATATCAGGGCACCAGGATTTCAAAAGATATACACAGGCCTGAAAGCGTCCCTGCCACAGAAGCTCCCAAACCCGTTTGACCCGAGCCGCCGCCTTCTAGCCTGAGCTAGGGCATGCACGCGACCAGCCGCTTGATCGAAGTGGGCCACTTCAACCACCTGTCTAGAGGAAGTCCTGGTCAAAGAGGTGTGTTGACTTGATGCACCGCAGTCACATCAGCGGTCTCAACCTCCAGGATCCTCTTCTCTCCCATCACAGGACGCACCGCACGGCAAACATGGTGGGCCTCAAGAAGACCACAGAGAAAAGAAGTGTGGGAAAGAAGACTTGAAGGGGAGATGAAGATAGGAATGAGCCAAATAAGAAAGGCAGAAGATACAAGGAAAAAGGTGGTTACCATTAGTCAGGATCCTCACCCTTAGCCTATCTGACATGGGAGGCCCTACTAGGGGCATCAACTCCCTACCACGTTATGCTTAGGCCAGACAGCAACTTGGCTTTTCAGGCCTGGAAGCATTTAAAGAAAACTAGCCTATCTTCAAGTATTGATGCTCCCGCCAGCAAAGCTTAAGGGATCACGGGACCGCGTAAGCCCACCGACCACAAGGTTGCAACCCCCGGAGAGATTTTGCACACGGGTAAAACCCCATCACCAATTTTCGGAAGAGAAGGCCATTTGGCCGTTGGAGGGTGACCGTTACACATAGCGCCCCTTTCCCCCGGTGGAGTAGGGCCCCTTTAATGGCGGATAAAAAACGGTCACACACAAAACTCCACTCCTTTTCAGGGAGTGTCGCAGGAATCAGCCTGCGTACCAAAAAGAAAGAAAACAAAACACCATAAAAGTTTCTAGCAAGACATAATCTCTGAAACAAAGTACAAAAATAAAAATTCTCCTAAAGGGCACTTGATCCTGTAAAAAAAGGGGGGACAAAAAACTTGTGGGGGAAAAACACTAAACCCTGCAAAAACTTTAACCCAATCAAAGGATACATAAAACGGATGAAAGGTTCGAAACCATAAAAAATGCCCCCACACTATATAAAGAAAAACCAATTTTAGAAAGACAAAAACATAGGAAAGAAGAGGATTTTTTTATAAAAGGGACCTAAACCCTATAAATAAAGGGGCGCTCCCTTTTGTAAAAAAGAAAAATTTCAAGAAAAATCACTAAACCCTATGAACAAAGGAACTAAATCCCAAACGGGCCCAACACTTTTACACTATGAAAAAAAGGGCTTTAAAAACCACATGAGAAAGTCCACGTTGACTCGGATTACCATGTCCAGCCTCGGGAATAAAGGATACTCGGGTTAAAGGGTACCAGGGCCCCAAAAGGGAAACTCTCAGGAACAGTACAAAAACTTCCTCTAAAAGTTGCAGCTCGCCCCAAAAATTGTAAAACATGCGTCCATTTTTCCAGATCCCGGGGCATCACATTTGCGCATCACCGAGTCGCGTTTAATGCTTGCCTAGAGCTTTTTCCTCCGGTACCCCCTGTTCTGTACCCCTTGTCCAAGATCATGACACGGGAAACCGAACAGCCAGGGGAAACAAAAAACCCTGGAATCGAAAAAAGACCTTGGGAAACGGAGAAACGCTCACTATACAAAGACATCTAACTGGGGAAAAAGACACAAGCCTTGAAAAAGAAAAACAAAATTTCGTGAGGAAATTTTACAGTCCGTAAAGCAGACCCTAATCGCCTGAACAAGCGCAAAACCCTTAAGAAAAACGCTAAAACTACAAAGAGCCCCAAACCATGGAGGAGACACGAGACTAAAGAAGAGCAAACTTTAAATTTCCATTCGAGAAGGAAAAAGCTCTCAACAGAAAGAGGACAAAATAGTTAAACAATAAAAAACTACTCTAGTTCACTTGAATGACCCGAGTTTCCAGGGGGAGGTAAAAAACTTCGGGGCCGTTACACCTTTAGAAAAGGCTGTTCGGGTAAACTCGGCCACACCCCGTGACCCCAAAAATGAACGTACACCCAAAATTTCTAAAAAGTGGGCCCGTTTTTTTGTCGGGACAGGGGGAACCATTTAACCAGGGGACAGACACAGACACAGCATTTTTTCGTTCCCAAGTACCCCTGTTCGTGAGAACGGGGAGTAGAAAAACGTACAGACCAGGCGCTGCACTAAAACCCGGGCGGGGAAGATAAGATAATAAGATAATGTTTGCTTATAGCCCAGCCGACCGCAGGGGGCCACACGGGGCTGTCACCACGTTAAAATAAACTCACCAGTCTTTTTAAAAAAAAAAAAAAAAAAAAAAAAAAAAAAAAAAAAAAAATTTTCACACATCTCGGTAAATGCATCGCTCAAAGAACCAAAACTTTGTTAAAAACCCTTTTTCGTAAAATCTCAATCAGATGAAAAATGTTATTTCTCTCAAAAACCCAAGGATCACTCAGGGGGGACACCCCCGAACAGGATCTTCATGGCTCCGCTGAAAATGTTTGTGTCTCACATCGGCAAGTCCAACACTCTAAAAGAAATTTTTCATTGTGAGGGGTGCATGACGGGAATGCACCACAGCTTCTTCCTTTTTAAAAAGGGTAAGAATGGGTAAAAAAAGGCGGTGTCAGCCGGCACAAAAAACCTTTTCCCCCTTTTAGCCCCACCCAAGAGATGGGGGGAATTTTTAAGGTTTGGGGGATCTAAAAGGTTTTTTTTTTTCGTCTTGTGTTCCAAATCCCCCCTGCCAGAGGCTCTCACATAACGGAAATTTTTGGGGTTTCACTCTGAGCGGGGATAAAGTTTTGGACATTTCTCTCTTGGGGCTTTCTTGGGCTAAACGATAAACCCATTTCGTTCCCCCCGATGCCAACATGGCCGGGGAACCCAAGAAAGAGAATGTTGAAACCCGTCCGCCTTAAACTTGCAAAAAGTTCAAAAAAAAGAAAAATTTGGGGATGCTAAAGGGTTTTGCGGCCAGTTGGCCCCCAAAGCTGAAAGCCGAATCCGACAAACCAGAAAGTCCCTCCTCGAAGAATGGGAGATTACTTAAAACCCAGTATAGAGCAAAAATTTCACAAAATAACAGAACATCTGAATGTTTTTGTTCCAACAAAACGAGAAGGGCCCCAGGGCAGGGCTGCACAGGCCACTCCTCCTCAGACTTGGAACCGTCAGGGGTAATGTTGTTTATCCCCCCGACCGCAAAGGGCCTATCAGGGTGTCACCCTTAAAATAACTCACCAGTCTTAAAAAAAAAAAAAAAACCAACTTTCCACATCTTGTTAAATGACATCGTCTACAAACGCACCAGAAACTTTTTTAAAAAATCTTTCACCGTAAATCTTAAATCAGATAAAAAATTTTAAATCTCTCTCAAAAACTCAAGGATCACGTCAGGCGGGACACCCGAACAAAAATCTTCATGGACTCCCCCGAAAAATGTTTGTGTCTCACATCGGCAACCCCCAAACCTCAAAAAGTACTGTTTCATTGTATGGGCATGACATGGAATGCCCCACGACTTCTTCACTCCTTAAAAGGTAAGCGGGGAAAAATACGAAGGGGGTGTGCAGCCGGCACAAAACCGTTTCCTCTTTCAACCTCCCATGTGAGGGGAGGAAGCCCTTTTAAGGTTTGGACGGATCTAAAAGAGTTTTTATGTCTGTGTGTTCCTCCCCCTCCCAGAGGTCTCCCACATAATCATTATTTGGGTTTCACTCTGAGAGGGGATATAAGTTTGGACATTTTTTCTCCTTGTGCTTTTGGCTAAACGATCAACCTTTTCGTTCCCCGCCGATCCAAAAATGACCGGCCCCCAAAGCAAGAGTAATGTTGTAACCGTCCCCCTTTCAACTTGCTAAAAAGTTAAAAAAAAAGTAAAGTTCGGGATGCTAAAGGGTTGCGGCCAGTAGGGCCTCCAAAGCTGACACAAAACCGCAGAACCAGAAAGTCCCTCCTCGAAGAATGGAATTTTATCTTCAAACCAGTACTGAGCAGTAATTCCAGAATAGACAGAACATCTGAATGAAATATTTCCAACAATATCAAAGGAGCCCCAGGGCATAGGCTGCACGGGCCACCCCTCAGATTTGGGAACCGCAGTAAAATTTTTTGATAGGAGGGGAATTTTTGGAACAGAGCTGGGCATACAAAGCCTTGTACGCCAAGAGCGGAACCCTTACGGAAAGCGGCGGTCGAAACGAATCTCGGTGTAAAAAGTCCAGGGGGTTGTGGAAACTTGAAAAACGGAAACTACTCCCGGGTCATCCCGCATTCCGCACGTAAGGCTGCAAACAAGCCAAACCGGGGAAATACATTTCGGTTTTTTTTAAAATTTATTTTTGAACGGGGGGTCAAAAAAAACATCTGGGCAGGATTTTTGGGGGTTTCTGAAAAAGTGGATGTAATAATTCAAAGCGTTTCAGCCTGCGATTGGACAGTAAAGGGTTCACCTCCTCGGTACAGACGTACACAGGGTGGGGGGAAACGCTCCAAGACAGAGACAAAGCCCTTGGGGTGGATAGGGCCCCAAGAGTTTGAGGTAAATGATCGTGGGGAGCCGACACGCACAACCGTAGTCCATTTAAACGGACGGGGTCTGTAGAGGTGCAAAAAAGTTTTCTTATAGCGCCCATCGGGGGTTTACCCCCGGAAAAAATTTTCAGTCCCTTTTTGAAAGCATTTTGGGGTTTTTTTAATTTGGGCGGAAAGTTAAGTTTTGGTCAAATATGACTCCTAGAAAATTTGGCCTCTTTAACAGCTGGAATGGAGATTTCCCACTTGAATTTTCCGGATCGGGAAAAAACTGACGGAAATTAGGGAAGTGAATACCTGGTTTTTTTGACGAAAAGGTGAACCGTTTTCATCCGCCCACCGATGGTTTTACTACGAAAAGCGGACCCTGCCGGACAGGGGTAAGGCTTCCTTTGCGTAGACAGAAAAATCACCCACAAACAATGAGCATCTAACCCCCTGTGAACTGATTTCACAATGTTGTTGATCTTTTACTAAAGGGGGCAGGAGATTTTCCCCCCGGGAAACCCCCCCCAACTCTGCTCGTGGACATCAAAGAGTGGTCCCCCCGGACCTGAAACCGCGTTCTGCCAAAAAAAATTTTGAAAAAAAAGCGGAAGATGACCTGAAAACCCAATCGTGGAATCATGAAGTACCCCCCGACTTCCAGGGGGATCGTAGGCCCTTCCCGTCGAAAATTCCCACTGCACTGTCTTTTTAAAAAAATTTTCCAATGTGTTCCAGACGAACAAAGGGTCAACTGTACTACATGTTTGGGAAACCCACTGTTTTTTCGCCAAAAGGGCCCCATGGGTTTCGAGTTTCCACATACCCCAGCATTTCCATTTTCTCCCTCAGTTTACAGACACAGGGTAAAGCTTTGGGGCGGTAGTTAGTGGGTTAGAAAGATCTTTTCCAGGTTTTGGGGTGGGAATAATGAGGGCGTCCGCCAAGAGGGGGGGAAAGAACCTGTATCCACACGTGGTTTTATACCTGTAACAGATGTTCAAACCTTTTTGCGGAAAATGTTTCATAGTTTTATAATGTAGTCATCTATACCTGGGAAGGAATCGCTGCAAGAGGTAAGGGGATTTCAGCTCGTTTATGTAAAAGGGAAAATTGTATTTCCCTGTTGTCGGGTGAAAAGTTCAGGGGATTTTTCTTTAGGGGTTTGTTTTTTTACAAAAGGGATTTTATGAAGAGGGGAATCTTTTTAAAGGTTGAAGCAAGCAGATTTCAAAAATGCTTTTTTTCTTTATTAAAGAACTGAAAAAATTGAATGGTTTTACATGGACAGTGTTCTTCCCTTTTATTTTCTTAATGATGTTCCCCACTTTTTTCTTTGAAGTTTTTGAGTCACCCGGAGCGAAGCTTCTCCAGGGCCGACTTTACTGATTTTAAAAGGTGTCTGTTTAGCACGGGGTTTCTGATGGGGTCGAGCGTTGGGACCCAAGGTCGTTTGGGACCCGACGCTGACCCTTTTTTCTAACTTTGGAAATTGTTGGCATTCGAATCAAACCAGGGGGTTTTTGGGATTTGAAGTTTGTCGAAACACTGGAATACAGGTTTAGCAATTTAATCATAGTATAGTCATGATTTGCTGGTCAGGACTCTGAAGAAAAACAGTGTCCCCGGAACTCCTTGGGAAAAATGGCTGCAAAAAGACCCATTTGCTTTTTTTTTAATTAGAGTTGAAGACAGAGACGTGTTCAGTTAGTAAGGTTTTGAAGGCAGGGAAATGGTCACTTCCGGCAGATCCCATGGACAGACCACTCTACCAGGCCCGAAGGGTCACAAACCGACAAATCTAAACCGAAAGGAACCTGTGGAAAGTGGAGGAATTGCAGATCCTCGTTCAGACAACACAAATCCAAATCCGAAAGGAAAACCTCAATCAGCAGACCCTGGGTGACGAACCGGGACACCCCCAAAGGGTTGTACCGTTAAAGCACCCAACACAAAAAAGGTGAGGGATTCCCCATCAGCTGACAAGGCCTGACGCAAAAGGGACAGAAGGGGGAGATAAAAAGAACAGATTGTCACAGTCTTGTGGGGAGTGACTCTCGCGTACGCCAAGGGAGGTGACAGAGTGACAGGGCTAACAACAAGTTTTTTGTAGGGGAAGGGAACACGCCACAGTCCCCCCGTGGTGGTTTGTGAGGTTTCAAAGAATATTAAAAACCCAAAAGAGAAAGGTCTTCTGGCTTTGAATTTTATTTTTTTGAAGACCCCGACGGGAAGGGTTTTTGAGACTGCACAGAACTGCAGTCCTCGAGGGTTGGAATTTTGACCACGGGTATTCCAATGGGAAAATTTATTTCCCTGGTGCAGAGGGGAAAAGGAAGGGGGATCATCATCTCCCCTAACCTGCTGCTAAAGCTTAAATTTGTCTTTTAATTCATGGGCTACTGCAGACCTGCTGGGAGACCCGCCAACAGGTGATTTTGGGCTGGGTTTGGGGGGGCGGTGGGGGTTTTTTTTCCCCAAAATCCACCTCCCACACTAGGGGGAACCCCTTGCCCGCAGGGCACTGGACAAAGGGGGTTCGAGGGAGGGGGGGCTGGTTTTTTTAATCTGCCCAGAGCAAAGTTTTAGCGCTGGGCAGTCGAGGGTGGCGGGTTTTTTCCTCCACCAGGGGGAGTCACTTTGGTTTGGAAGGTGGGACCTGCTCCACCAAGGGTGACATTTTTCCTTTCAATTCCTTCGAAAACGTAAAATTATCATCTGACACAGACTGAATTGGAAAATGTTGAAACTTTTTTACGCCGAAGCTACGAAAAAAGCTGTCGGGGCTGACCCCACAACCTGCTTGCGGGTTCAAAAAAGGAGTTTTTTTTCTGTCTTAACCTTTGTTTGTAATTCCTGAATCCACAAGGGGCAAAATTTTTTTGGGAAGAGGGGGATGGGCGCCACCGCAGTTTCACAAAGTCCCCTTTACACGGGCCCCCCAGGGGTTTCCTTTCACAAATACCACCACCTCCCGCCGAAAAACGGTCTTGACAGGCCAAAATTCTGGGCCGGGAAACACCCAACGGGGGTGGAAAACAACGAACCCCGGGCAATCAGTAGCCGACTTTGGACCGAGGGAGCACGGGTTGCAAAGGGAAAAAAGGGGGTTTTGGGGGCACTCTTTTTGCACCCTTTGACAGTCACCCCGCGTACCTCCCTCACACCCGGGATGCCAGCTCCGTTTTGATCTCTGCCCTGAAAACCCGATAATTCCCTGCACGAATCACTCCTTTTTTGAATTTTAATTTTTTGTGGGGAGTTACCCTGATCTCCCCCGTCCACAATTTGTTGCCACACTGTTCAGATTGTTTTTTTGGGGGATTTGCACTGAATGAAAACGAGCCGTTCCCAACCCTTGATGGCCGAGGGGCACCTCTATACCTTTTAAAACCCCTTTGGGGTAGCAAAAGGGCTCAAGGAAAGGGGGCTTTTTTGCTCGTTCCTTCCATAACGACCAGGAAGCCCCAAAAACCTCTTTGTCTAACCTCCAATCCGAATCGCTGCACTATCAAAACCCCCGAAATGGGATGCGCCCTTCCCCTTTTTTGGGGGGTTTATTTTTGAAAAAACCCTATTGATTTAATTTGTGTTTCACCTCCCTTACCCACCCACCTTTGGGGTCCAACTAAGGGGCCCCCAAAACCAATTCTTGACCCCCTTTAGGGGGGAGAACAACACAAGCAGAAGAAAACCCAAACCCCTTCCCCCCCCCACATGCTCAACTCCCGGGAAAAGAGACTGAGCACGCAGGGGTTTTCTTGGCCAGCGGGAACTGCCCCCTCTTTACCCAACCCCCAAAAGGGGGCCGATTATACACCCGGGCCAAAGTGTACCCCGTTAGGGGAAGGGCCGACCCAAAATATGGTTGAGAGCGCTGGCCCCCCCAAACACCCGGATCTCTTCCCCTCCGACACAGGTCGCAGCACGGGAAACGCGGCGGATCTTAAGGGCCACAGAGAGAAAAAGGAGTGTGGAAAAGAAGACTTGAAGGGGGACGAAGAAGAAAAGGGCCAAATAAGGGGGGCAGAAAAAACAAGAAAAAAAAGGCAGGTTCTCTTAGTCAGGATCCTCACCCTTAGCCTATCTGACATGGGGAAACCCCACCAGGGGCATAAACCCTTCCCCGTTACGCTTAGGCCAAAAAATTTTTGCACCCCTTTAGGGCCCAGAACAGTATGAAAAAAAACAGCCTATCCCAAGTATTTATGCCCCCCCCACAGAGCCCAAGGGATCATGGACCACGCAAAACCCCCCACCACACAAGGCTAACCCCCCGGGGGGGGAAAACCCTCAGTGAAAACTTTTTGGGTAGGATGGAAATTTGGGAAAAGAGTCGGCTACAAACCTTTTACGCCCGAGAGTGGGAGACTCCTTACGGAAAGCTGCGGATCAAAACGAATCTTGGTGAAAAAGGTCCATGGAGGTTATCCGGGAAAATTTGGAAAAATCGGAAACTCCCAGGCTATACCCGCATTCCGCACGGAGGGGCCCTAGAAACCCAAACGGCGGAATACATTTCGGGTTTTTTTCAAACTTACTTTGGAACGGGGGTCAAAAAAACCCGTCATGGGGGATTTTTTGCGGTTCTGAGAAAAAGTCGGTGTAATAATTTTAAAAACAGTTTAGCCCCCGTTGGACAGTGAAGGTTCACCTGCCTCTGGGACACTGTACAAGGGGGGGGTGCGGAACGCTCCAAACGAGACGAAGCCCTTGATGGTGGGTAGGGGCCAAATTTGAGGAAGATGACTTTCGGGGGGGCCCTACACGACAACCGTAGTCCGTTGGAACGGGCCAGGGCTTGTAAAGGGGCAACAAATTTTTCTTTCACGCCCCCTCGGGTGGCTACGACCCCAGAAAATTCAGTGCCTTTTGGGAAGCATTTTTAGGTTTTTAAATTTTCTGAGAAAGTTAAGTTTTTGGCAAAAAAGACTCCCGAAAAATTTTTCCTCTTTAACACTGGAATGGGAGATTTCCCCACGAAGTCCGGGCGGAAAAAAAATGAGAAAATTTTGGAAGTGAATACATTGGGGTTTTTTAGCAGAAAATGGAAAACCGTTTTCATCCGCCCACGTGGGTTTTATCTACCCAAAGCGGAGCCTGCGCGGGCACTCGGGTACGCTTCCCTTGGTAACGCAAAATCTCCCCAAACAATGAGCGTCTGAACCTGCTGAATGATTTTACAAAGTTGTTGATTTTTAAAACTAAAAGGGCAGGGACTATGTCCCCTTGGGAAAACCCCAAATCCTGCCGGGACTAGAGAGAGGGTGCCCAAAAAACCCGGGCCTGAAACGCGTTTGCCAAAAAATTTTGAATAAAAGAGGAAAAGACCTCGAAAACCCAAATTGGGGAACATGAAGTTCCCCCCCACTTCCAGGGGTAGTAGGGGTTTTCCAAGTCAAAGAAAAATTTCCACTGCATGCTGTCTGTTCAAAAAAGCGTTCCTAAGTGTAGATTTCCCGACGAATCAAATGGTCCCAACTGTACTACGAAGTTTGCGGAAACCACACTGTTTCTTTCGCGACAAAAGGCCACGGTTACGAGTTTCCACCTGAGTCCTAGCATTGACATTTTTTTCCATCAATTTTACAGACAGATCAGCAGTTCAAAGATATGGGACGAAGTTAGAAGGATTAGAAAAGAACTATTCCAGGTTTTGTGGAAGGGAAAAAAGAGGGGCTTTCCGCCAAGAGGGGGAAAGCAACCTGTTAGTCCCACACGTGGTTGATACCTGTAACAGATGATCAGACCTACTTGTGCGAAGATGTTTAATAGTTGATAATGAATGTCATATATACCTGGAGAGGAATCGCTGCAAAGAGTAAGCAGATTCAGCTCGTTTAATGTGAAAGGAAGAATGTAGTCTTCCATTTGTCGATGAAAAGTTGCAGGGTGAATTTTTCTTTTAGGGCTTTGTTTTTGACAAAAGTGACTGATTAATTAGAAGAGGAATTCTTTTCAATGGTTGAAGCAAGCAGATTAAGCAACAGCTTCCTTCTCTGTTAATAAAGAATCCGAAAACTTGAGATGGTTCACAGTGGGACAGGAGTTTTCTTCCCTTTGATTTTCTAAAGAAAGTTTTATACCAACACTTTTTTTCTTGAAGTTTTTGATGTCACCTGGCGCAGAAGCATCTCCAGGACCGACGTTTACATGATTTTAAAAGTGTGTCCTTGATTTACACGGAGTTTCTGATGGCTCGAGCATTGGGAACCTCGAAGGTCGAAGGTATACTTGACGTGAGCTCGTTTTTCTAACTTTGGAAATTTGTTGCATTCAGAATCGAACCAGGGTGTAAAAGCAATTGAAAGTTTACGAGACACTGGAATACAGCCTTAGCACATAATTACATATGTTAGTCAGTGATTCACTGTGTCAGGACTCTGAAAAAATCAATGTCCGGGACACCTAGAAACAGTGGCTGCAAAGATATCCCAGATTGCTTCTTTAATCATTTAAATGCAGAATAGAACAGAGACGTGTCAGATTTATTACAGGATTGTAGAATGACAGGGAAATGGTCCACATCCGAGCAGATCGACATGGACAGACCACTCATATTCTAGTACCAGCGGGGGTCACAAACAGACAAATCTAAAACACGAAAAGTGAACCTGAGGAAGAAAGGAGGTAAGGTTTGCAGATCCGTCGTTTCAGACAAAACACAAATCCAAATCCGAAAGGACATCCTCAATCACAGACCCTGGATGACGAACCGTACTACCCCAAAGAGGAGGTTGTGACCGTAAAGTCACCCAACAGCAAAAAAGGTCGAGGAAGTTCCCCTAACAACTGACAAGGTCCTACGACAACCGGGAACAGATGGATTAATAAAGAGAACAGATTGTGAAGGCTTGTGGAGAGTGACACTCGCAGCTACACCTGAAGGGAGGAAGACAGAGCGACAGGGACTATACAACAAAGTTTGTGAAGGAGAAGGGCACAACCGCCCGACAGTCCGCAACGAGGAATGTTGTGCAGGTTTTGAAAGAAAATTACAGCCAAAAAGTAAAGGACTTTCTGGCTTTGAATTTTGGGTTTCTTGAAGAGCCACGACAGAAAGGTTTCATAGATTGACAACAGAAGCTGCAGCTCCATCGAAGTTGGAATATAAGACCACGGATATTCCAAATGGCTAATTGTCATTATCCAAGGTGCAAGATGCGAAAAAGGAGAGAGATCAGTCCATCTCCTCCACAACATCAGCCGCAAAAGCTGAAAAAATGTTGCATAATATTTCACTGGACTATCTGCAGACCTGCTGGCAGACTTGCCAACAGGTGAAGTAGGTCTGGGTTTTTGGGAGACGGTGAGGTTTCTTTTTCTACCTTATCACCACCATCACCACACTGGTTGAACTCCCTTGCCCGCATGGTCACTGGACAGAGGAGTTCGAGGTCGGGGTGCAGGTTTTTTAATCTGCCCAGCAGCAGATGTAGTAGACTGCTGGGGCAGTCTGATGGGTGGCGATTTTTGCCCTCCCACCAGGGGCACACACTTTGGAGATAGAGAGGTGGTGACCCTGCACCACGCAAGCTGACAGTTTTCCTTGCAATGTCTTCGCAAAGTAACGTTAACAGTCTGAACAAGCAAGACTGACCGAGTTGGAACTGTTGGAAACTTTCTTTACGGCCGAAGCAAATGCAGTAGCTTTCGCGACGGACTGCCCACAACCTGCATGCGGGCTTCAAAAAAAGGAGATCTTCTTTTCTGTCTTAACCCATTTGTATTAGCAGATATCCTGAATCCACATAGGACAATTCCGTGAAAGGAGGGATGGCGCCACCGCAGTTTGCACAATGTTCCGATCAGTACACGGCCCATCATGGGTTGCCTTGCAGCAAATACCACACACCTCCTGCCCAAACAACGTCTCTGACATGGCCAAACTTCTGGCATCGGAAGCACCCTCAACGGGACGGAACGTACAACCAGAACCCGGACAATCAGGTAGCCAAACCTTGATGACCGGAGGCAGCACAGGGTTTGCAGAAGGTCAGAAAGAGGGTGTTGGTGGCCATTTTGGGTGTCTCTCTCTGAACCTTCTTTACCGTCACGCTCCCAGCGCCCCTCCGTCCACACCACCCAGGGGACGCCCAGCACGTTTTTTTATTTTCCGCCTCTGAAACACCCCGCCAGATCTCTGCATCTAATACACCTTTGGATGAATTTAATTGCTTTATGGGGATCACCCTGATCCTCCCTATCCACAAGCTTTTTTGCCTTCTGCAGCTGTTCGATGCTTCTGTGAGCGACATTGAAAGACGAAACCGAACCATTTTTCTCAACCGTTTTTAGGGACCTAGGTTCAACCTGCTAAACATGAAAGCCCTTTTGGACAGCAAAAGGGCACAGAGAGCGAAAGGGTTCTTTCCTTGCTCTGTTCCCATCCACCACGAGCCAGGAAGCCCAGACCTGTCCTCTGACTTAAACCTCAATGTCAGAATCACTGTTCCGTTTCTAATTCCCCTGAAATAGGGGATACAGCCTTCCTCTTCTTTGGGGGGGGGGGGGGGGTAGATTTTTAATGAAGTCATATTAGTTTATTGTGATTCATCTCTTCTCCCTTACACCCCACCCACCTTGGAGTCCAACAAAGGGGCCTGGGCCAAGAAACCAATTCCTTGACCCCTTCCAGCTTCGGGAGAGATATACGACAAAACAGAAACTACAACCTAATTCCCCCCTGATCATGCTCAACTCCGGTGACAGAGACAGAGGCACTGCAGGGGTTTCCTTGGTCCACGCAGGGAACTGTCTGTCTTGACTGACCCAGCCCCAAAAAGTGGGAGCCGATAGTACACACCCGCCGTGCCAAAGTGTACTTCCTGTCTAGAGAGAGGTCCGAGACCAAAGTGATGTTGTTGAGAGCGCTGTCCCTCTCAATCACCAGGATCTCAAATTTTTTTCCCCCTCCACACAGGTCCCGCACCGCACGGCAAACACGGCGGATCTTAAGGGACCCACAGAGAGAAAAGGAGTGTGGAAAAGAAGACTTGAAGAGGAGACGAAGATAGAAAAGGGCCAAAGAAAGGCAGAAAACAAGAAAGGAGAAAGGCGGTTACTCTTAGTCAGGATCCTCACCCTTAGCCTATCTGACATGGGAAGCCCTACCAGGGCATCAACTCCTTACCACGTTTCGCTTAGGCCATACAGCATCTTCACCTCTCAGGCCTACAAGCAGTGTGAAAAAACCAGCCTATCTCCCAAGTATTGATGCCCCCGTCAGCATAGCCTAAAGGATCACTGGACCACGCAAACCCTCCGACCACGACAAGGTCGCAACCCCCCGGAGGGAGAGAGAGAGAGAGAGAGAGAGAGAGAGAGAGAGAGAGGTGGAGAGACGGACGGACGGACGGTGGGTGGAGAAAGAGAGAGAGAGAGAGAGAGAGAGAGAGAGAGTGGAGAGATGGACGGACGGACGGACGGACGGGCGAGCGGAGAAAAAGAGGTTTTTTTTTTTTTTTTGGTGGCATCAGTTATCGGATCACTGGAGCACCTAAGGCGGTGATTTCTTTTCTCTTTTTTTTTTTTTTTCTTTTTCCCCTAACGCCAAAATCCACCTCTTCATTTTTGGTGCTTCACACTGTCCTCTTCATCTGCCAAAGAACAAAAATCGAAAAAAAAAAGAAACAATTTCTTTCAACTCCGCCTCAGTGTCTACCCTCCAGCTGTTGCGAGGCCGGCCTCTCTTCCTCTTTCCCTGCGGGTTCCAGGTCAGGGCTTGGCGTGTGTGCTGGACGCGGCTTCCTGAGGGTGTGTCCGATCCAGCCCCACTTCCTTCGCAGTATCTGCTTGGCCACTGGTTCCTGTCCCGCACGCTCCCACAGATCTTCGTTTCGGATCTTCTCCTGCCATCGATTTTGTAGATGCGCCTCAGACAGGTGTTGAAGAATGTCTGAATCTTTTGTTGCATCGTCTGTGTTGTTCGCCACGTCTTGCATCCGTAGAGCAGAACTGACTTCACATTGGAGTTGAAGATGCGGAGTTTGGTTCTTATGCTGATTCCTCCAGATGCCCAGATGTTCTTGAGCATGACGAAAGCTGCTCTTGCCTTGCCGATTCTGGCTGTGACGTCTCGGTCCGTGCCTCCCTGTTGGTCAACCACGCTTCCCAGGTAGAAGAAAGACTCCACCTCCCTGAGGGGCTCTCCACCAACTGTGACTGATGTTTTGGCAGTGGTGTTGATTTTCATCAGCTGGGGTCTTCTTCCTGTTAATCTTGAGCCCTGCCCCGGGCTGATGGGGTCTCCGGGAAGTGGTCTTGTCCTGCATCTGGCTGTGGCTGTGTGACGGGAGCGACAGTTCGTCAGCGAAGTCGGGGTCGTTCAGCTGCGTCCAGAGTGTCCACGTATACCTTTGTTCATGCCTGTTGTAGTGGTCTTCATGATCCAGTAAAATGACCGGGAGGAAGAGGAACGGCGACAGCAGGCACCCCTGCCGAACCCCGGGTCTTCACCTCGAACTTTCGACAACAGCCGGCGTGGGCAATCCTGCTTTTTCATGTCCTGGTAGGTGCACCGGATGAGGGAGATATCTTCTGGGGGACTCCGTAATGCCTCAGCACTTCCACAGCCGTCCTCTGTCCACACTGTCGAAGGCCTTATAATCTATGAAGTTGATGTAGAGGGGAGTTTCCACCCAGCGACTGCTCCACGATGGTGCGTAGGCTGGCGATCGGGTGGGCACATGATTTGTTCCGCTGAAAAACCTGCCTGCTGGTCTCGGAGCAAGGGTCGCAGCCTCCTTCCATCCTCCCCAGTAGAACCCTGTTGCGAACCTTGCCGGGCGTGACAGGAACATGATCCCTCGGTAGTTGCGGGCAGACCCTTAGGTCTCCTTTCTTCGGCAGCTAGATGATGATTTCCCTTTTTTCCCCTGGCCGGTAACTCTTTCTCCAGATCTTGCTGAAGAGGCGTATAGCATTTGACATCTGTCTCTATGTTTGCTTTGATGGCTTCTGCTGGTATGTCGTCCGGCCCTGCATCTTCCCATTTTTTTAGAGTCATGATGGCCTTCTTGATCTCTGCCTTTGAGGGTTGTCGCAGCTGAGGGCGAGGCGGGTTTAGAAGCTCCCTGAAGTTTCTGTCCATCGTTTCAGCTGTTCCCCGGGGTTTTTGTCAGTGGGTTTCCATTCTTGTCCTTTACTGGCTTGTCTGTCTGCTGGAACTTACCCGTCGCTCTTGGTCACCAGATGTAGGTCCTTTAGATTCCCTGTCCGGCTGCTGCCTCTGCTTGACTGGCTCGGGCGTCAAAGTAGTCCTCTTGTCCTTCTTGATGCCCCCTTTACTTTTCTGTTCGCTGCTGTGTCTCTTCCTGTGCCTTGCCTTTGGGTGCTCTTGTTCGGCTCGTGTTTACGTAGTTTTCTTCTCTCTCCTTGTTTCCAGCTTGTGGATGGTGTCGCAGAGATCCCCTTCCTTGTGCTGGGTCTTCTTGCCAAGGATCTCTCACATGTAACATGCCAGAGCTTCTTGCAGTGTTCCCACTGTGTCTCGATGTCCGTCTCACCATCTTCTATCAGCTCTTGTAGTGGCTGGAACCTGTTGGAAAAGCTGATCTGGAATGCTGCTTGTGTTCCCTGTTTCTGAGCAGTCCCACATTGTACCTTGTCCGTGTTTGTGGCCCTGGTGAGTCTCTTGAGGCGAAGTCTCACTGTTGTTAAAAGAAGGTGGTGGTCTGATGACACGTCAGCACCTCTCATCATGCCACCATGTACACAGTAGGATGCATGCCACCATGTACACAGTAGGATGCATGCCACCATGTACACAGTAGGATGCATGCCACCATGTACACAGTAGGATGCATGTCACCATGTACACAGTAGGATCTCCTGAACTTGCGGCTAATGCAGATGTGGTCAATCTGGATCTCCGTGACGTGGTTCGGGGATCTCCATGTGGCCTTATGGATGCATTTGTAGGGGAGGATGCTTCCTCCTATCACCAGCTGGTTCAGGGCGCAGAGGTCTGCAAAGCGCTCACCATTCTTGTTCATATGTCCCAGTCCGTGTGTCCCCATGATGTCCTCGTAGCCTGTTTTCCATTCCAATCTTGGCATTGAAATCTCCCATCAGTATGGGTATGTCCTTTGCTCCTTTTTTTGTCTATCACTGTCTGTAGTTGCTGGTAGAAGTCATCTTTCTTCTCTTCTTCCGCATCATTAGTGGGAGCATAGCACTGGATGATGTTCAGCCTGATGTCATTTTTCTTCGTGGTAAACTTGGCTGTGATGATGCGGGAGTTGACAGGTTCCCATCCGACGAGTGCTCCCTGTGCCTCCGGTGCCAGCATCAGGGCCACACCCTCAGTGTGGGGACTCCATCCTCTTGCGCGCATCCATGTGTGTTGTAGCTGTGGTCACTGTTGCTGGTGTTGTATATATATATATTATATATATAATATATATATATATATATATATATATATTTATATATATATATATATATATTATATATATATATATATATATATATATATCAGTAAATTTAAAATGCCTAAAATAATTTTTTGAGTGCTCAAGCCCTTGGGGAGCAACATTAAAACAAGTTAAAAGAGGAGTCTTAAAACTATCTACAAATTTGTTTCAAGCGTGTTGCGCTGTCATCAGGATGGCTTTTGGTTTGCCCACCGCCGATGTTATATAGCGTGTGGGCTCCCGTTTGCGGTTGTTTGCACGTGCGGGTTGGCTGCACGTGATTTTTGGGGCTTTCAGGTTTTGTTTTGGGTGTGTTCACTAACAACGATTTCCATTTATGCCTGCAGTTGTTTACTATTTCTGTTTTGGTGTTTAAAGTTGCTAAGTATGGTTTGCATAGTATTAACCATTTTTCAGTTAAACATAGGTTGCACCTTTTTGAAACATTGCTGTATGGTGATGCTCTTTTTATGATTTTCCAGGATATGTTGTAGCTTTTGTTTGCGTCTTTAAGTTTCCAGATATATTTGCTGAGTTCTGTTTGGTTTTTATATTTTCTTTATTAAATGACTGTTTGTGGTTTGCATATCTGGTTTTGAAGGTGTTTTCAGTGATCCCTATGTATGTTTCTTTTTCATTTTCTGATGTCACAGTAGCCTGGTATACAATGTTGTTGTGAAGACATTTATTGTTTAGTGGGCACTGCTCCTTTTTGGTGCAATTGCAAGATTTCCTTTCTTCACCCTTCTTTGCTGTGTTGATTTTCATTTTGTTGGTTGCGTCAATTTTCATTTTGTTGGATGCGTCAATTAGGTTTTTAAGGTTGGGCATACATGAGTACGATATTTTGACAGTGTTTTTGTTAAATATTTTGGACAGTTTGTGTTCTTTTGGGAATGAAGTTGTTAGGATTTTGAAGAATTCTTTCCTATGTTTGTTTTGAGTTTCCCGTCGTATGGGGGGTTATACCATATGATTTTTCTTTTCCCATTTTTCTTGCTTTTGTTTGTGTTGTTGTCTGGGTTGTATTGTAATTTGTAATTGTATCCACTTGTTTGTAGTGCCTCCTGGTATTCTACTGCTGCATTGTTGAACACTCTCTCATTGCATGACAGGTTTTGATAGTCTCTTGTTTATGCCATGGGGTATGGTCTTTAATATAGATGGTGGATGGTTACTTTGGTGTGTACATAAAGAGGTGTATCGTTTGGGTTTCTTGTATGGTTTTTATATGTGATTGTTGAGATCCAGTGTTATATCTAAGTAATTCACTACTTTTTGTTTGCTTCAATGGTAATCTTAAGTTGTGGTTTTGGAAGATTTTGCATAGTTCTGATGGGCTCGAGCGTTGGGACCGAAGGTCGTTGGTATACCTGACGCTGAGCCCGTTTTCTAACTTTGGAAATTTGTTGGCATTCTGAATCGAACCAGGGTGTTTTTGGCATTTGAAGTTTTTCGGAAGACACTGGAATACAGGCTTTAGCACATTTGATCATAGTGTTAGTCAGTGATTCAGCTGGGTCCGGACTCTGAAAAAAATCAGTGTCCTGGAATTCCTTAGAAATAGTGGCTGCAAATAGATCCCAGTTTGCTTTCTTATAATTTAGATGTTGAGAGGCAGAGACGTGTTCAGTTATGACAGGTTGTAGAAGGACAGGGAAATGGTCACTTCCGTGCAGATTGTCATGGACGGACCACTCATAATCCAGGACCAGCGAGGGGTCACAAACCGACAAATCTAAGCACGAAAGTGAACCTGTGGAAGAGTGGAGATAAGTTGCAGATCCGTCGTTCAGACAACACAAATCCAAATCTGAAAGGACATCCTCAATTAGCAAACCTCTGGATGACGTACTGGCACTACCCCAAAGAGGATTGTGACCGTTAAAGTCACCCAACAGCAAAAAAGGTCGAGGAAGTTCTTCTATCAGACTGACAAGGTCCTGACGACAAACCGGGACAGAAGGTGAGAGATAAAGGAACAGATTGTCACAGTCTTGTGGAGAGTGACTCTCGCAGCTACAGCCTGAAGGGAGGTAGACAGAGTGACAGGACTAACAACAAAGTTTTGTGTAGGAGAAGGGCAACACCGCCCGACAGTCCCAACGTGGATGGTTGTGCAGGTTTCGAAAGAATATTAAAGCCAGAAAGAGTAAAGGTCTTCTGGCTTTGAATTTGAGTTTCTTGAAGAGCCACGACGGAAGGTTTTAGAGACTGACACAGAAGCTGCAGCTCCTCGAAGTTGGAATTTAGACCACGGATATTCCAATGGAATATTGTTACAATCCATGGTGCAGAGGCGAAAAGGAGAGAAATCAGGTCATCTCCTCTTCAACGTCCGCTTCTAATGGAGCGAATTTATTAGTTAGTTTCACTGGACTGTGGTGGTCTTTGGACATGCTGCAGACTTGCCCGCAGGTGACAAAGGCCTGGAGTTTGGAGATGGTGGAGGTCTGGATTTGGGAGATGGTGGAGGTTTCTTCCTCATCTCCACCATCTCCACACTGGGTTTGAACTCCCTTGCCCGCACGGGCACTGGACAGAGGAATTCGAGTTGCGGGTGCTGGTTTTTTAATCTGCCCAGCAGCAGATGTTGTAGACTGCTGGGCAGTCTGAGGGGTGGCGGATTTTTGCCTCCACCAGGGGCATTCACTGTGGGTTGGGAGGTGGTGGACCTGCTTCCACCAAAGCTTATCTGTCTTCCTGGCAAAGTTTTAGAGAAAGTAAAATCGTCAGTCTGGCAGCAGACTGAACGTGTCGATACTTTTTTTACCGCCGAAGCGTATGAAGATGCTTTGGCGTCTGACTGCCAACAACTTGCCTGCGGGCTTCAAAAAACGAGATCTTCTTTTCTGTTTTTACCTTTTGGATGGTCGACTCTTGTTTCCAGACAGGGCAGTTGCGTGAAGAGGAGGGGTGGTCGCCACCGCAGTTTGCACAATGCGCCGGGTCTTTACACGGCCCATCATGGGTTGCCTTGCAACAAACCCCACACACCTCCTGCCAGAACAGCGGTCTCTGACATGACCAAACTTCTGGCATTTGAAGCAACGCATTGGAGACGGAACATACATTTGTATACGGACATTCAGATATCCTACCTTGATGACAGGAGGCAGCACAGGATTGCAGAATGTCAGAAAGAGGGTGTTGGTGTCCACTCTTTCTGCACCTTTTTTCACTGTCACCCTATGCACCTCTGTCACACCCTGGGATGCCAGTTCCGCTTTGATCTCTGCCTCTGAGACTCCTCTAAGATCTGGGCATCGAATGACTCCCTTAGAGGAATTCAGCTGTTTATGGGGGTCACCCGGATCTCTCGGTCTACAAGCTTTGTAGCTTTCAGTAGCTGCACTGATTGTTTTTTTAGTTTTACACTGGATGAGAAAGGTGCCGTTTCTGAGTCGCTTTATGGACTGTGGGTCTCCTGCAATACCTTGGAAGCCCTTCTGTATTGCAAACGGGCTTAGTGCAGAAAGAGGTTTGTCCTGCTCCTTACTTTCCATGATCAACCAAGAAGACCAAAATCCTGACAACTGCCTTGTTTCATTTTCAGAATCAGAGTCTCCATCGGACTCCTGTGACGACCTTTGCGAAAATGACGGAACTTTTCTTTTTTGGGGGGGATGATGTTTAATGGAAGTCATATTTTATAGGCAAAAATTTCATCTCTCCCTTACCCACCCACTTGGAGTCCAACTAAGGGGCCAGGGCCAAGAATCACTATCTTGACCCCTTCCAGGCTTCAGGAGAGACATACAACAGACAAAAAACCTACCAACCCTATCCCCCCTGATCATGCTCAACTCCCGGGAACAGAGAGCTGAGCACTGCAGGGGTTACCTTGGCCAGCCGGAGAAATGCCTGTTTTGACCCAGCCCCAAGAAGGGGAGCCGATTAGTACACCCGGGCCAAAGTGTACTCCCTGTCTAGGAGAGGTCCGAGCCAAAGTGATGTGTTGAGAGCGCTGGCCCTCTCAATCACCAGGATCTCATTCCCCTCCGACACAGGTCGCACCGCACGGCAAACGCGGCGGATCTTAAGGAGACCACAGAGAGAAAAGGAGTGTGGAAAGAAGACTTGAAGGGGAGACGATGATAGAAAAGGGCCAAATAAGGGAGGCAGAAAACAAGAAAAGGAGAAAGGCGGGTTACTCTTAGTCAGGATCCTCACCCTTGCCTATCTGACATGGGAAGCCCTACCAGGGGCATCAACTCCTTACCACGTTACGCTTAGGCCAAACAGCATCTGCACCTCTCAGGCCTAGAAGCAGTATGAAAAAAACAGCCTATCTCCAAGTATTGATGCCCCGCCAGCAGAGCCTAAGGGATCACTGGACCACGCAAACCCTCCGACTACGACAAGGTCGCAACACCCCCCGGAGGGGAGGACAGGGGATGTTGGATTGTGTGGAGTAGGGTCTAGGTTGGGGTGGGAGTGGGGATAAGATTGGAGAGGACAGGGGATGTTGGATAGTGTGGAGTGGGGATAAGGTTGGAGAGGACAGGGGATGTTGGATAGTGTGGAGTAGGGTCTAGGTTGGGGTGGGAGTAAGATAGATAAGATAATGTTGCTTATAGCCCAGCCGACCGCAGAGGGCCACATCAGGGCTGTCACCACGTTAAAATCAACTCACCAGTCATTTATAAAATAAAATAAAAAAATAAAAAAATAAAAATAAAAAACTTTCACACATCTCGTTAAATGACATCGTCTACAAACGCACCAAAAAACTTTGTTAAAAATCTTTCTTCCGTAAAATCTTAAATCAGATGAAAAATGTTAATTTCTCTCAAAAACTCAAGGAGCACGTCAGGCGGGACATCCCTGAACAGGATCTTCATGGACTCCGCTGTAAAATGTTTGTGTGTCTCACATCGTGCAAGTCCCAACACTCTAAAAGAACATGTTTCATTGTGAGTGGCGCATGACATGGAATGCACCACGGAGCTTCTTCACTCTTTAAAAGGTAAGAATGGGTAAAATATGAATGGCCGGTGTGCATCCGGCACAGAACCGTTTCCTCTTTACGACCTCCGACGTAGATGGGAGGAAGTCCTTAAGGTTTGGACGGATCTGAAAAGAGTTTGTTATTCGTCTGTGTGTTCCAGTCCTCCTGCCAGAGGTCTCTCACATAATCGTTAATTTTGGGTTTCACATCTGAGCAGGGGATATAAGTGTTGGACAGTTTCTCTCTTGTGGCGTTCTTGGCTAAACGATCAACCATTTCGTTCCGCCGGATGCCAACATGACCAGGAACCCAAGCAAGAGTAATGTTGTAACCGTCCGCCTTCAACTTACTAAAAAGTTAAAAAAAAAGTAAAGTTCTGGATGCTGAGGTTGCGGCCAGCTATGGCCTCCAAAGCTGACAGCGAATCCGACAGAACCGAAAGTCCCTCTTTGAAGAATGTGAGATTATCTTCAAAGCCAAAACCAGAGCAGTTAAGTTCAGCAGAATAGAAGAAGCATTGAATGAATATGTTCACAGTATCTGGAGGAGACCCAGGGCGTAGGCGACG
>JAFLJL010019231.1:0-13382 GCA_018398815.1 Conus ventricosus
AGGGGAAAGGAGCCTCCCATCGGGGACCCTCAACAAGCAGCCTACTCACACCCGATTTTGTTTTCTTTGTGTCGTCCTGGCCACATCAGGAAAGTTTGCCCTAGAGCCGCTGGTAGTCATGGGGCTAGTCCTTTCCACATCCTTGCGCCTCGGCTAACGTGGGTTCTATCCAAGCTTCTGGTGGTACAGAGTGTCCAGTGTTTCTTTCTGTTTTTTGGTTCATCCTTGGTCAACACCATCAGGGATTCGGGAGCATCAACGCTCTTTGTTGATAAGGATTTAGTTTCCCCTAAGGCCCGCGGGGCGCTAGTTATGATGTGTGCGGGTTGGAGGCTGGTTTTAACCTCCACCCGTCCTTCTGTACTTATTCCTATCTCCACCCCCTACTTCTGTGGCGAAGTATGGGCTATCGCGGTGGAGCGACCTCTGTATTCCCTTATCATAGGGAATACTATCACCTTCGCAGACGGACGCAGTCAGTCCGTGTCTACGGATCTGCCCGTACAGGCGTGTGTGGGAGTCCCACACGCGCCAAAGCTAAGAAGCAGGCACAGGAATTGCGTCCCGTTCTTCAGCCGATCTCTAACGAGGTTCTGGCAAGGGCCGATCCTGCTAGCATTATCCGTCTTCAGGCCAGGGACTTGGATGTCCACGCCTACGACAACTTGTGGATCGTCCTGCTCAGTCGCCCGACACGCCAAGGTGAGCTTCAAGCTCCACAAGGGATCCTCTTTAGGGTTTCACTCAGGCAGATCGTGTGGCCAAGCAGCTTGTTGTTCCCCAAAGCCTGAGAGAGTCTGTGCTCCGGCAGCCCACGATTCCCCCATGGCAGTCAATGGGCTCAAAGCGGACTCTCGAGCGGGTAAGACAAGACTTCTTTTGGCCAGGGATGAACTCACAGGTTAGGCAGTACTGCCGCAGTTGCGATACCTGCCAACGGACACGCCTAAGGGCGCTTGAGGCGTGTTCCCCTGGGGTCAGTGCCTCTAGTTGGGGAGGCATTCAGCAAGGTTGGGGTTGACCTGGTGGACCCATTAATCCTCCATCCGATCGCGGTCACCGCTACACTTCGGTAGTGTAGAATCTGCGAGTCGATACCCAGAGGCTGCCCCGCTTAGACTATCGATGCCCCTACTGTTGCTGAATCTCTCAGTCAGATTTGGGGCGCGCACTGGCGTGCCCAAGAAGAAGTACGGCCGGAAGTTTGTACTGGAGAGCGATCATCATCCTCTCCAGTGCTTGGACCGATCCGGCCAGTCAGTCGTCGACTCATGAGTTAGGGAGTGGAGCTGCAGAGTCATGCGTTTCACTTTCCGTCATATCAAGGGTTCCTGTAATACGGATGCTGACACTATCTTAGCCGAGCTCCGTAGTCAGCACATTGGAAAATCGGTCAGGGGACACTTCCCCTCAACCAGGTTATGTCCCCTTTTGGTCTTTGTATCAGGTGTACTGACAGTTTTCACTTCAGTGATGTTAACGGTAGTGAATCACCAGTGATTCGGATTGTTACTTTCATGGGTGGAGAGGTTCGCTTAGTTGTTTGATAAATGTAGTATTATGTATTTCTTGCGTGATTCTATCGTGGGAAAGTTTGTATTGGATTTATCGTACTCTGTCGATCACAGAGAGTTGGGTTCGGTCCCATTGTTGTGAATTTGCACATGCGTCAAGATTCAAAGGAGCACTGTATCTCAGAAAACAGATGCTTTTAGAAGGGGGTTGTCACGAGTTTGTCACGAGGCCTACGACTTCGACCCACCTAGAGTGGCTGAATTACTATTTATTTATTGTCGATGCCTGTTGTCGTGTATCCGTTCCCTAGTGTGCTTGTGGTGCGGTGCACCTTAGTGTAGTCCAGCTCAACCTTCGTTTTGCTTTCTCTCTCTCTCTCTCTAATTCCACCGCCCTTGCTATTTCATCCTGCAGGTTCACGGTGATCGTACCTTCCTCGAACTTCTATCGGCCTCTCGCCTGACTTTTTTACCTGTCGCACGTGCTTCATTTCTTTTAGTTTGAAAGTATGCTCACTCTGAGACTCAGCATGGCGATGTTGGCCGCCTTGCTGAGGGAGTTAGCTCTTCACTCTACTCGAGCGAAGATGTCCTGGAGCGCCTGCTCCAGTCTTGGTTCTTTACCGATCATCGAGAGTACAGTCAGACTTTCAATTCCTGCTGTCGGCCCTGTAGGAGAGGGACATCACGTCTTCTGTTTTCCCGCACTTCGCCTCTGCCTCTCGACTGGACAGAGGGGTTGAGGAGAGTCATTGACCCGCCTCTTCGGTCACCCACGGTATCAGTAAGCATCATTTCGTGGTCTGTTTTGTTTTGGTTTGTTGTTGTTAGCCGCATAGTCATCTCTTTTGCGCATTTTTTCTTTGTTTTCGAAATTGTAAGAGAAATATGTTTGAGACCTTTCTCTGGTTAATTCAATCTTTAACCTGGACCATTCTAAATAATTTCCGAAAATCTTTCTCCTGTTTATTCATCTGGTGATGCGGAGTCGGTGGATGGAGAGAACCTGTGATTCAGGTTGGAACTTCATGGTCTCGCTCGTCCCGCCCCCTGTCCACATCGCCGGACTTTATCTTTCGGGACCAACTCTTTTGTGTTGCAAGGAAACGGTTTAATGTTCGCGACGTGCGTACCATGATTGTCGTTGGAATGCGTGGTTGGAGATTTGTGTTGTTTTGGAATGTGGATTATAACAATGGGACCATTACGCATTGAATTATTATTTGCAATGTGTGACATATTAACGAGATGGTCCGCTGTGTTTTTTATTTCCTAATATGGAAAAAGTTAAACGTGAGTGAGAAAGTCGGTGAAGATAGGATTCAAATTTTTTATACCTGTTTATTTTAATGCAGTCTTTTTTTTGCCCTCATCGTGTGAGAAGACTTGATTCGAAATGAGTTTACTGTGTGAGTTTAATAACATCCCCTCGCTCATCATGCAGTGGCTGTTAAGATTTGACAGCATTTGGTAGAACTGTACTGACGGCGGGGTTCCAGTACCCTTCTCCTTCCTCCTTCCTCTTCTTTCCCTCCTTTTCGACTCTTTCCTCCCAGCTACGTCCGCCCCCCTCCCGGGGCTTTCACCTGACACGGACTGGATGTGCCAACGTGCTGGTTGAGGGCCACGCTCTGGCTGAGACTACGGACTGGAAAGTGCCACGTGCTGGTCGAAAGGCCACGTTCTGGCGAGACCACGGACTGATGGAGCCCCGCGCTGGTCGAGGCCAACGCCTTGGTCCGGACCGTGGACAGTTAAGGACCCGCCCTTACTGGCCGGCCCTGGACCCCCGTCCAGGACCTAACATAACAGCGCCACGACTCCCCCCCCCCCGCCCCCCCCCCCCCCTGACACCTCTTCACTGCCCGCTTGGGAGTCGAGAGTGTCGTCTTGAGCGACTCCTCTTGCGAGAACCCAACCCGCTCGGAGCACCTAGTCGACAGGTGCTTCCCACATACTTGACAGGGGCAGGGTTGTGGACGCACTCCAGGTGTGGAGAAAGGACGATGCTGAAATCTTTCTTTATAATCGTGTATATGTCATATGTGGCTGGAATGCTGAATTGTGGATTGTGTACGTCGTAATGGCGATAATATTTTATATAATCGTGCATGTTTGTGGGTGTGGAGTGCTTGTTTGTGATGTGCATGTGTTGCGTTGGAGTGCTTGATTTGTGTTTGTGCATGTTGTGAATGTTGGAATGCTTATTTTTGCTGGTGTGAATAAATGGGGTGGTTGTATCGTAATCTTTATTGTGTGGTCTCTGCCGAGCGTGTGAGGTCAGTCACACCCTTCACTCCCCCCCTAGACCGATCCTGACAGGGCAGACCTCCCAGGGTCCCGGTCGTGACAATTTGGGGGCCTCGTCGGATGTGAAGGCCTCTGTCTGTCTCTCTCGTTCGCAGAGTACCTGTTTAGTTTGTCTGATTTTTGTATATGTTTATACAGTTTGTCGTGTTGTTCGTGGGTGGTTGCTGGTGACTCTAGCGTGAAGGGAGTCTTTTGTGCCTAGGGAACATCCGGCGTGACTCGGAAGTCGGGTGAACCGAGGGAGTCGAGACCGCGTCCAGACCTCCTTCCCGCCGGGTACCTACAACGCAGTGTAGCGGCCGTTAAGTCTTGCCCTTACTGTTGCCGCTCAGTCTTCGCGTTCCTTGTTTTGTATTTAGCCAGTTCTTGTTTTTTTTTTTCTCTAACCGGTTGTTGATACAGTGTTGTATCGGACGCTAGTGTCTTTTTTTTTTCCTCTCTCCGGATTCCGTCCTGCCAGTTTTTTTTGGTTTTTTTTTTTTCCCGGCCACCCCACCGCACTGTTGCTCCGTCTGTGGAGCGCGGTGTTGCCAGAGTGGGGGGCACCGGACATAGTGATTTTTTTTTTTTTTTTTTCCGGTGAGGGCCCTACCGCACTGTTGCTCGTGCTGTAGAGCGCGTGTTGCCAGATGGGACCGCCGGAACTTGTCCGCACAATCGCACACACACACATTACACACATATACACACGCCCCTAAAATATTTGATTTTTTTTTGATGGAATTGTCTTTCCCCTGTATTTGGAAAACCGTAGGTAATGTTGTCATGGCCACGTCCGCGCTGGTGTGTGGCGACCGGCGTCAAAGAAGAAGGTATTCAAAATGTTACTGTAGTCCCTACTATTAGTACCATCTTCGACCTTACGGTAAACTTCTTCTACGCTATTCCAGTCTGTAGCAGTAGTCCAGTGATACTTTACTACTCTCCTTCTTCGCTGGGGGGTCTTCCGTCGAGACCCCCCCCGGACTGGCACTTCCGCCTCGGAAGTCGTCAGAGCATAGCGAACAACTGTGGGCTTCTTTTGAGTCGCAGAGACCGAAACCTTCTCCTCTCCCTGCTTTCCACCTCGTAAGGCGAAATATGCCCGGAGACTTTCCTCATGGTAAAGTCGAGACCCAAGGGACGGGTCAACTTGTCATCCTCCCGTGTCGGGATGGTGAACCCCGCTCAGGATATCAACCTCTGTCCTTATGTTTCTGGACGGCAGCGTAGGGAAGCGTAAGTGAAGAGGCTGCTAGGCAGAAGCCCTACGGTAGGGAAGAGGCAAGGCACCGTAGGGAAGAGCTAATAGGATGGAGGCCCTCGCCTAGAGGAGACTTACAGACAGGAGATTATGCATAAGGAAGAGCTATTCTCGTAGGGAAGAGGCGCTCAGCGTAGTGAGAGCTGCCAGACAGGAGGCTCAGCGTAGGGAAAGGCTGCCAGACAGGAGGATCGGCGTAGGAAGAGGCTGCCAGCAGGAAGTCCCTCCTAGGGAAGAATAGACAGGATGAGGCTCGCGCGTAGGGAGAGATGGAAAAGTTACTTTCGCGGCCTCCCGCTTCCTGTAAACCAGGTTGTGGGTCTGTTTAATCACCAACAGGTGATAGAGTTAGAGGCCCAAAGTTATAGCTTCCAGAGTTTCAGACCTAGTTAGGACATTGATATGTTCTTAACCATTTTGACAAGGTTCTTGTTCATACCAATTTGTTCTGCGGATACAATAGGCTATGCACCTTTTATCTGATTTATCCTGGTGCATGAAGGGAGTTTGTGCTCACTCTAAATGAAGGGCGCGTCTTATGCAGACATGCAGTTAT
Organism: Conus ventricosus; assembly: GCA_018398815.1. Lineage (NCBI taxonomy): Eukaryota > Metazoa > Mollusca > Gastropoda > Neogastropoda > Conidae > Conus > Conus ventricosus. The sequence goes on from JAFLJL010019231.1 coordinate 5,624, forward strand.
TGGCTCTGCGTAAGCTTTTCCCACCTTACCCCAGAGACTACAGGAGGAAGATTTAGGTCATGAAGAAGAATAACACGATACCTTCGGCAGTTTGGGTGATAGGCGAGCGCAGAACGCAGGGTACTTCCTGGCGTCACTTGTCCAAAGGGAGCTGGAGGATCTGATCCTCATTGAACAGCTCACCAACATCTGTGTCCCCATAGTAGAGGATCGGAAGGTCGAGACCAGCACCTCAGGATTTCGCGGCCTGCGATTCACACCGCTGAGGTGTTTGCTCTGAAGCTCGCAGGGCTTATATGGGCATCGTCGCCCAATACGGATAGGAAGCCCCACCACAGTATTTAGTACATAAGGCGCCGACGACCGCTAGCGGGGTGAACAAGGCAGGCATCCCACGGGACCTCAGACCTCGATTTTGTTTTCTTTGTGTCGCCTGGCCACATCAGGACAAGATGCCACTAGATTCCGCTGGTAGTCATAGGCTAGTCCTTTCCCACATCCTGCGCCTCGCTAACGTGTTTCTATCCAAGCTTCTGGTGTACAGAGTGTCCAGTGTTTCTTTTCTGTTGTTGGTTCATCCTTGGTCAACACCATCAGGGATTCGGGAGCATCAAACGCTCATTTGTTGATCAGGATTTAGTTTCCCCTAAGGCCCCCCGGCGGGGCGCTAGTTTGATGATGTGTGCGGTTGGAGGCTGGTTTTATACCACCACCCGTCCCTTCAGTACGTTATACCTATCTCCAACCCCCCTACTTCTGAGCGAAGTATGGGCTATCGCGGTGGACGACCTCTGTATTCCCTTATCATAGGAAATACTATCACCTTTCCACCCGCAACGACGCAGTCAGTCCGTTCTTAAGGATCTTGCCCGTACAAGTCGTTGTGGTCGGACCACACCGCCAAAGCTACGAAGCAGCACTTAAGGAAAATTGCGTACCGTTTCTCAGCCGATCTCTAACGAGTTCTGCAAGGCCGATCCTGCTAGCATTATCCGTCTCAGGCAGGACTGGATGTCCAACGCCTACGACAACTTGTGAATTCGTCCCTGCACAGTCGCCCGACACGCCAAGGTGAGCTACAAGCTCCACAAGGGGGATCCTCTTAGGTTTCACTCAGGCAGATCGGTGGCCAACAGCTTGTTGTCCCCAAAAGCCCTGAGAGAGTCTTGCTCCGCAGGCCCACATTCCCCCATGGCAGTCATATGGCTCAAAGCGCCAATCTCGACGGGTAAGACAAACATCTTGGCATGGATGAACATCACAGGTTAGGAGTACTGCCGCAGTTGCGATACCTGCCAACGACGACGCCTAAGGTGCTCTTGAGGCGTGTTTCCCCTGGTGTCAGTGCCCTCTAACTGGGAGGCATTCAGCAAGGTTGTGGATTACCTGGTGGGACCCAATTAATCCTCCATCCGATCGCGGTCACCGCTAACACTTCGGTGGGTAGAATCTGCGAGTCGATACCCAGAGCTGCCCCCAGGACTACGAGCCCCTACTGTTGCTGAATCTACTCAGTCAGAATTGACGCGCACATGGCTGCCCAAGAATAAGTACTGCCGAAAGTTTTGTACTGGAGAGCGATCAATTCATCCTCTCCAGTGCTTGGGGACCGATCCGGCCATCAGTTAGTTCGTCGACTATGATTAGCAGTGGACTGACAGAGTCATGCGTTCACTTCCGTCCATATCAAGGGTTTCCTGTAATACGGATGCTGACTATCTTAAAGCCGAGCTCCGTAGTCAGCACAATGGAAAATCGGTCAGGGGACATTCTTCCCATCAACCAGGGAATTCAACCCTTTTGGTCTTTGTATCAGGTGGTATCTGACAGTTTTCAACATTCAGTGATGTTATCGGTAGTGAATCGACCATGATTCGGATTGTTACTTTCCTGGAGGAGGGTTCGCTTAGTTTTTTGATAAATGTAGTATTATGTATTTCTGGCGTGATTCTATAATGGAATGTTTGTTAATTGGATTTATCGTACTCTGTCGATCACAGAGAGTTGGGTTCGTTCCCGCATTGTTGTGAATTTGCAGCATGCGTCAAGGTTCAAAGAGCACTGTATCGCAGAGAACAATGCTTTTAGAAGGGGGGTTTGTCACGAAGTTTTGTTCACGAGGCTACGACGTTCGAACCCACCTAGATGGCGGAATTACTATTAATTTATTGTCCGTTGGCTGTTTTCCGTGTATCCGTCCCTTAGTGTGGCTTGTGGTGCGGTTGCACCTTGGTGTAGTTCAGCTCAACTTCGGTTTGCTTTCTCTCTCTCTCTCTCAAAGTTCCACCGCCCGTGCTATTATCCTGCAGTTCACGGGGGGCCCGGGTACCTTTCTCTCGAACTTTCTGTCTATCGGCCTCTCGCCTGTCTTTTTACCTGTCGCACGTGCTTCATTTCTTTTAGTTTGAAGTATGCTCATCTGTGACGCAGCATGGCATGTTGGCCGCCATTGCTGAGGGAGGTTAGCTCTTCACTCGAGCGGAAGATGTCTCTGGGAGCGCCTGCTCCAGTCTTGGTTCTTTACCGTATCATCGAGAGTACAGTCAGTACTTTCAATTTCCCTGCAGTCGGCCTGTAGGATAGGGACATCACTTCTTCTGTTGCCGCATCTTCGCCTCTGTCCTCTCGACTGGACAGAGGGTTGAGAGAGTCATTTGACCCGCCTCTTCGGGTCACCCATCGGTAGCTGGTAAGCAACAGTTTCGTGGTCTTGTTTTGTTTTGGTTGTTTGGTGTAGCGGCTTAGTCTCTCTTTTGGCGCAATTTCTTTTGTTTTCGAAATTGAAGAGAAAATAAATGTTTGAGACTTTTCTTCTGTTAATCAATCTTTACTTAACCTGGCCATTCAAATTATTTTTCCCGAAATTCTTTCTCCTGTTTAATGCATCTGGTGATGCGTAGCTGGGGATGGGGAGAGAACCTGTATTCAGGGTTGGAACTTGCTTGGACTCGCTCGTCCGCCCACTGTCACAATTCGGCCGGACTCCTTATCTTTCGGCCACCCGTCCTGTTTGTGTGTGCAAGGAGAACGTAGTTAATGTTTCCAAGCGTGCGTACGCATGGAATTGTCGTTGGAAGAGCGTGGTTGAGATTTGTGTTTGTTTGAATGTTGGTAATAAAAATTGACAATTACTCCATTGAATTATTATTGCAAATGTGTGACAGTTTATTAACGGATGGTCGCCTGTGTTGTTTATTTTCCTAAGGAAGGAAAATGTTAAACGTGATTGAGGGAAGGGTGAAGATAATTCATATTTGTTTTATAACACAGTTGATTTAATGCATCTTTTGCCTGCTATCGTGTGAGAAGACTTGATTCGATGATTTACTGTGTGACGTTTAATAGACTCCCCTCGCTCATCATGCGGAGTGGCTGTTAAGATTTGACAGCATGGGTCAGAACTGTAACTGACGGCGGGGTTCCATACCCTTCTTCCTTCCTTCCTTCCTTCTTCTTTCTCCCTCCTTTCGACTCTCCTCCCACTGACTGTCCTACCCCCTCCCGGGGGCTTCAACCTGGCGCACGGACGTGTATGTGCCACGTGGCTGGTTTAGGCCACGTTCCTGGCAGAGACTACGACCTGGATAGTGCCACGTCTGGTCGAGGCCCCTTTCTGGCTGAGACCAAGGACTGATGGTTGCCACGCGCTGGTCGAGGCCACGCCTTGGTCGGGGACCGTGGACTGGTAGAGGATCCCGCCGTCTTGACTGCCGGCCCCGACCCCCGTCCAGGACTCCAGTTAACAGGCGCCCACGATCTCCGCGCCCCCCCCCCCGGGACACGCTCTTCACTGCCTCGCTTGGAGACGAGAGTGTCGGCTTTGAGCGACTCCCTGCGAGAACACCAACCCGGCTCGAGCAAACACCTATGTGCGACCGGGTGCTCCCAGTGACTTGACAGGGGCAGGGTGGGTGACGCACTCCATGGTGTGAGAAAGATCGATCTGGAAATATTTCTTTATAATCGAGAATATGTCAAATGTGCGGAATGCTGTAATTGTGATTGTGTAACGTCGTATGGCGAAATATTTATTTATAATCGTGCATGTCGAGTGAGGGAGTGCTTGATTTGGTGATTGTCATGTTGTGTGCGTTGAGTGCTTGAATTGTGTTTGTGCATGGTGTGAATGTTGGGGAATGCTTATTTGCTGGTGTGAATAAATGGGGTGTTTGTAATCGTAATCTTTATTGAGTGGTCTCATGCGGAGCGTGTGAGGTCATCCCACTCCCATCACACCCACCTAGAAACCGAATCCTGTCAGGGCCGACCTCCAGGGTCGTCTGTGACATCCTTGCAACAGCTATAGAGAGAGGACAACATTTCTTTGGAATTAATTCATTGTTTTCGTCCGTTCCTCTACTTTTTTTGCCTTTTTCCTTGTACTGCTATAAGGAGAGAAGGACACATTTCTTTGGAATTAATGCATTGTTTCGTCCTTTACTCTACTTGTTTTGCCTTTTCCTTGCACTGCTATAAGGAGAGAAGGACACATTTCTTTGGAATTAATGCATTGTTTCGTCCTTTACTCTACTTGTTTTGCCTTTTCCTTGCACTGCTATAAGGAGAGAAGGGCACATTTCTTTGGAATTAATGCATTGTTTCGTCCTTTACTCCACTTGTTTTGCCTTTTCCTTGCACTGCTATAAGGAGAGAAGGGCACATTTCTTTGGAATTAATGCATTGTTTCGTCCTTTACTCTACTTGTTTTGCCTTTTCCTTGCACTGCTATAAGGAGAGAAGGGCACATTTCTTTGGAATTAATGCATTGTTTCGTCCTTTACTCTACTTGTTTTGCCTTTTCCTTGCACTGCTATAAGGAGAGAAGGGCACATTTCTTTGGAATTAATCCATTGTTTCGTCCTTTACTCTACTTGTTTTGCCTTTTCCTTGCACTGCTATAAGGAGAGAAGGGCACATTTCTTTGGAATTAATGCATTTGAAAACTGTGAATCAAAACTCTGGTTAATATCTGTTTTTTTTTAAAACACAGATACAAACATGAATATATAAAGTGAGAGTGGTCATAACCCTTCTGCTGTGTCCATGGGATGACCTTTCCTACGCCTGTCCCAATGGCAGACCTTTGGAGCTGACCACATTAGTCTGCACGATAGTGTAGTAGTAACAGCCCGTGCCTTCTCCAGCCTCAGGCTGCAAGTTAGCTTGCTTCGTGATCAAACTGCACGCACTGAAATCCGCACGCACCAAAAAACATGTCAGACAGAGAAAACCATTCAAAGAACTGATATGACCAGCACGACAATACTTTAAGATGGGCAGCCATGGTATCACTTTTGGTGTTCAACGTCAGCATGACTCGTCCTCACAGCTTCTGAATGCAAACTGATCAATTTGAAAATGGAACTGATCAGGCCAGGCACCTAAACGTATCTCGTGTTGCCGTTTCTTCATCCCAAGGATACACGTCACGGCATGGGGTGGGGTGGGGTGTGGTTGTGTGAATATGTTACATCCTTATTTGTTTCACTGGAATTAAAAGGAAGAAACTGTTTGCAGAGACAGCGAGTGCTTCATTAATCAAACGAGGATGGGTTTGATTGTTGTTGTTGTTGTTGTTGTTGTTGTTGTTGTTGTTGTTGTTGTTGTTGTCGTCGTCGTCGTCGTCGTCGTCGTTGTTCCTGTTGTTGTTGTTGTTGTTGTTGTTGTCGCTGTGATTGTTGTTGTCTTGGTGTTGTTGGTGGTGGTGCTGCTGCTGTTGTTGTTTTTGTTGTTGTTGTTGCTGCTGTTGTTGTCTTTGTTGTTGTTGTTTTGTTGTTGTTGTTGTTGTTGCTGTTGTTTTGTTGTCTTTGTTGTTGTTGCTGCTGCTGTTTTCTTGTTTCCCGAGTCCATCCTAGTATTATTACTTGCATTCATCCATTGTGGTTTCCTCACATACAGCGCCATCCAGGCTTGTCCATAACAACCCCAGCACTGCCGTTCACAGAGAGCAATCACCATGACGTCCTCAAGAGGTCCATAACTACCCCAGCACTGCCGTGCACAGAGAGCAATCACCATGAAGTCCTCACGAGGTTAACACCTCCACCATCACCACCACCACCACCACCACCACCACCACCACCACCACTCTCCAGAGGAGATGCTGCACTGCTGTCGAATCGCTCCAGGAGGTGTTTCAGTCGCAACCCATTGCGCTCCAGCATACACTGGACACAGCCCAAAAAAGCCGCCTACTGACCGACTTGCTTAGTCGCAGAATGAACCAGCATTGGAGAGTGAGTGTCCGTTTCAGGGTGGAGTCCCTACACCCCTTTGACGACAGCCCCCCCCCCCCCCCCCCCTCCAGGACCCGCAGACAAAGTCACTACGAGCACGGACGTGAAAAAAAATTGATGCTGTGGTGACCACGAGAGCATGGCATGAAGAGATATGAATTCGAGGCTTTTTTTTCCCTTTTGTCTTTTTTTGGGGGTGGGGTGGGGTGGGGGTGGGGGGTGGGGGGGGAGTGGTGGTGGGGGGTGATCAACTGTGCGGTTCCAATCTTTTAGTTTGAGCTCATGGTACTCTTAACTCGAAGTAAGAACCACTTGGGGGCGGGGGACGCCTTATATCATGCTTCTGAGAAGACTTGAACCCACTAACTGTTCGCTGAAAAGTCTACTGGGCTAACCAATGCGCCTAGGGGGTTGATTTTGTCAAGGTTTCATGGAGAAAGCTCCACTACATGGTGACTATTCCATTACGTTTTGCAGGGGCATTAACTCCCAACGCAGATCTTCGGAACCTAGCTTTCACAGACTAATTCAGTGCCATTGTGGCGTGTGGGGTGTGTGTGTGTGTGTGTGTGTGTGTGTGTGTGTGTGTGTGTGTGTGTGTGTGTGTGTGTGTGTGTGTGACTATCTCTGCCCGAGTGTGTATGTGCATGCTTCTGTATTGTGTTGTGTGTGTGTGTGTGTGTGTGTGTGTGCGTGCGTGCGTGCGTGCGTGCGTGCGTGCGTGCGTGTGTAAGTGTGTGTGTGTGTGTGTGTGTGTGTGTGTGTGTGTGTGTGTGTGTGTGTGTGTGTGTGCGCGCATGCACGTGTGTGTGTATGTGTTGTGTGTGCGCGCATGCGCGCGTGTGTGTATGTATGTGTGTGTGTGTGTGTGTGTGTGTGTGTGTGTGTGTGTGTGTGTGTGTGTGTGTGTGTGTGTGTGTTTGATGTGTCCAAACTGAGCGGACAAACAAAAGCTAATAATACAACCATGGTCTCTGATAGACATCCAGGGACATGGATTGCCAAGTATACTCCCCGCGTGGGTAGAACCGGAAAATGCTATGTGCAGTTCAGTCCCTCAAAACGAATCGTAAACTGGTAAACACGAACTATCCCAGTCTGACTGGTATTCAGTTCGACATTTTGTTCTGAGAGTTCCTCCAAAGCCCTGTAGCAACTTGAAGAAAGGCAGAGAACGTATCATTGTTTTGACTGAAACCCATACTGTGTGTGTGATAAAGTATACTACAGTATTCATGTCCTATGAAAACGAATTTTAGTATGACTACATAAATGAACCGTTTCGAAAGGATGACTTCGACAGTCTGAAACACTGGGTATGCATTTTCTTTCTCTTCATATGCACTGCGTCCCAAAAGAAAAGACACGGAACGCACTGAAGATGACTGAATGAGTTTATTGTCCTGTCTTTCTCGTGATTATCGTCAGCACAAAACACTGCCATTTGGAAACGTACACGTCACGCACAAAAATCAACACATTGAACAATCTGCAGGTCAGACGAGCGGAATCTGCATCAATAG
>JAFLJL010019232.1:0-49199 GCA_018398815.1 Conus ventricosus
TTGAATTTCACCTTCCTCTTTGTTCAGCTTCGTGGCGATTCGAAACCTGGAGAATCGTTCGCGCCATAGCGGCCAGGTGGAGGGCTCGTGGAACGAGAATGGTTCCGGCGGTTTGAAAGACAGTTTCTAACAAGGATGGTTTTGTGACGTACCTTTGTTCCAAGGAAAGGGTGCTCCAGTGTCCTGGGTATCACTCTGACACCATGTTGTGTTTGTTGTCGCCGAGTGGTGGGCTATTGTTTGATGGAGGTCATCCAGACCATATCAGACAGCCTGCCTGCCTGTCTTACGCTGTATCTCTCTTCACCTACCATCACTCACTTGCTCACTTAATACATGTACAGAATAGCGTCATTGCGACATCTTGTGCTTGCGACACTTTGTGCTGGTAAGGCTGATCAAACTGTCGCAAGTCAAATTTTGTGCTGTGCGACACTGTGCTGGGGAGGGGAGTAAAATAGAACACAAAAAGTCGCATTGCGACACTTCGTGTAATTGCGACACTTTGTGCCGCATCGGATGTCCCACCTGATGTGATCTTTGAGTGTCTGAAAGAGGTTAAAATTTTTCACCTGATCTCAGATTTTACGGAAGAAAGATTTTTAACCAAGTTTCCGGTACGTTTTTAGAAGATGTATTTTAAAGAGATGTGTGAAAGGGTTTTTTTGTGTGTGTTTTGTTTTCGATTGTTTTCCTTTTTTTTCTTTGACTGACTCCAGTCTGTTGAATTCAGTGTCTGGGCATACCAACACGAAAGTCTTGTTTCCATGCATCCGGCAAAGACATCCGTCAATCCGTCAAACCGTCACTTGCTGGAAAAACGGATTGCCGTATGACGGGCTGTCTGTTTCCATGTTCACCGTTATACCGCCAGCCTCTCTGTTCGTCAACTGGGGAGGTGCAATAGATTTCCCGCCATATTTTCCTTTTTTTGGTGGAAGCATGGCGCCAGTGCAATCAAGGGTGGTTCAACAGGGTGTTTTGGTGGAGGAAGAGATGCTTTTGTGTTTATTACTTCATCACCAACGGACAAAGAAAACCAAGTCCCGTCGCCCTCCTCAATTTTGGGTACATCCCTTGTGGAGGAAAAGAAGAGAGCAAGGAGCCTATCACAACTTGATTCAAGATCTTCTTTTGTTCGACACCAAATTTTATGAATACTTCCGGTTTACGAGGGAGCAATTTGCACAGCTGTTATACCTTGTGGAGGAGGAGTTGATGAGACAGCGCTTGACCAGAGAACCGATCTGTCCACGACAGAGGCTCGCTATCTGTGTGAGGTAAGGAGGTTAGACACTAATATTGTTTGTAACTCTTTATAATTATAGACTGAAATCCAAGAGAAAGGAAAGTATGCCGGGTGGGGGGGGGGTGGGGGGTGGTGGTGATTACTTATTCTTTCGACTGTGTTTAAATAATTGGGCGTGACTATAAAATCACCATTTCCCAAGATCATTCAACACAACATTTAGGTTAAATAAACCCGGAGGCACATGTAAAACAAAACTTTAAACATTAAAGAAACAAAGCTATATATCCATCGTAGATCAAAACAAAACGAGTTAAATCAATGCAATGCTTATGAAGAAAGACGCTCAGCTTGCCTGAAAAAAAAATACAAAGAAAGTTTTTGTTTTGTTTTGTTTTCAGCTTGAAGCGGCCTGCATGCAACCGACGCACAAAAAATAAAGAAAGAAAAAAGGCATATATTTTAGTATGTGTCTAACTTTTGTCTTGATCATACTTTAAAGACAAAAGACATGTTTGGCTCGTGGAAACCGACTGGAAATCGTAAGAGTAGGAGGGCACTGTCAAGTAATCACTGAATGCGGGTCACCCATCCAAGAACTAACCCATCTCATTGCTGATCGCGGAAACTGCTCGGCCACCGTGCCCCCACCTTCTGAACGGATTTTATGGCGCTGATATCATTTGTAAAACACTTGCGTTTCTGTTGGATTTCAGTGTAGTTAGACCTAAACATGTCTGCTTACATTATGCCGCTACTAGAAAGTTGTGCGAGTTGGGAATTTTGCATGTTCCTGTGGGCCCCAAATAGGGTGTTTTCGAAGTCATACAATGCATTTACCTGGCTGTATGTTGTTGATAAGGGTATGAGAAACAAGGATACTCAAAGCAGGAAACAAACAAAAAAAAAAACAGTAGTGTGAACTGGAACTTTCTCTTTTAATTACAAACTTAAACAAGAAGAGGTCGAAGAAAACAAATTTAGCACAACGGTGTTGCTTCGGTTTCAATTCATAATTTGTTTGGCAGTTCTGCAGTTTCTGAGAAGTGTAGCTGTCACTGAAAGTAGACGTCAGCTGACAGGTCACTAGCGGCATGGCCGTTCCGAGCATATCTGAGTCTTGCATTGGACCTTGCATTGGACTTTGCATTGGACCTTGCATTGTTGTCATGGTACTGCTTGCTTGACGCTGGCGAGAAGCCAGTTGCGGAAGGAACACGGGCGGCGACGGCAGGGGAATCACAGGCATCTGGTCTCCAGGATTCTCTGCATTATGAAACAATTGCTGTATTTGGACACGAAGAACACTTTTGGTAGATTTTGGTAATTTCCCCATACGGCGGGCACAGTCGTCAAAAAATGGTTGATCTTCTTGCTCATAGGGATACTGCTGCTGTTGCGACTGTTTCGCCCTGTTCTCCTTCAGCAACTGCAGTATGCCTGCTTCGGTGGCGTCACACTTCTCAGTCGTCCGCTTTCCCCGTCCATATGGGTGAAAGGTCTGCTTTCGCCTTTTGGCACTGCTAATGGCTGACCTTGCGTCCGACCTGCAAAAATGAAGTCATTATGATTACTGTCCAAACAAAACGTCATTGTGCCCTCCTGCACCCCCCCCCCCTTCCCCACACCCTGACTGAATTGAAGTCACGTTTAAAATTTTGGCTGTTTAAGGCCTCCTTCAAGGTAAAATTTCAATCAAGTGATTTGGAATTATGAATGGTTTGCCCTTTTTTCAGATACCTAGCCACAGGTGAGAGCTTCAGGTCGCTTGCGTTCAGCTTCCGCATGGGAGTGACAACGATTGCAAGAATCGTCTGGGAGGTGTGTGCAGTTCTGTGGAGCCGACTATCCCCCATCTACCTGAATGCTGAGGCACAGACAGCAGAGGATTGGCAGCTCCTGGCGGCCAACTTTGAGCACGAGTGGAACTTTCCAAATTGTGTTGGCGCCTTAGACGGCAAACATGTGGTCATGAAAGCGCCAGACAACTCGGGCTCACTCTTTTATAACTATAAAGGGGCTTTTTCCATTGTGCTTTTGTCATTGGTTGATGCCAATTATCGCTTTGTTGTCATTGATGTCGGGTCGTTTGGGAAAAATTCGGATGGAGGGGTGTTTGCTAACTCAAACTTGGGGAAAAGGCTGCAAAGAAATAAGTTGAGCCTCCCTCAAGACACTTGCCTGCCTGATGCAGCGCACCTTGGGCCTGTCCCCCATGTGATCGTGGGAGACGCAGCCTTTCCGTTGCACAAGCACATCATGAGGCCTTACCCAGGACGAGGGCGAACTACTCGAGAACGGCAATTCAATTACAGGCTGAGCCGCGCAAGACGCGTGGTTGAAAATGCCTTTGGATTGCTGGCTGCAAGATGGAGGGTGTTTCACAGCAAAATTGCTGTGCAGCCAGATTTCTGCACCAGGATTGTGAAGGCCGCCTGTTGCTTGCACAACATGTTGCAGACGGTCTCCACACCTGCACAGCTCACGCAGTTGAACAATCAAGTTCGTGAAACCAGAAAGCAACGGCAAACGAGCAAGCAGCCTGTGCTGCCCGAGGCTCTGCACAACCTAACTTGCATTGGGCACAGACCAGGGCAGGACGCTGCGCAGGTTAGGGAAGCATTCACACAGTATTTCTGTGATGTGCACCCACTCCCATGGCAGATGCACAACGTTATGCGAGGGAATTTTGAATGACTCGTACAAGTATAGAAACTCACATAATGCTGTCTGTGGTTGGGATGCTTGCGGCAACACTCTCAGCGTCTTGCAGACTGTTGCTGGCGTCCTCGTTGTCCTCATTGTCCCTACTGTTGTCCCTGTTCTTTTCGCCGTTGTTGTCATCGCCGCCATGTTGGCTGTCAGTGTCGCCCTCGCCCTCAGTAACAGAGTCCTCTCCAGACGACTGTGTTGGGGGGGGATGGGGGGGGGGGGGGGGGGGGGGGCAGGTTTCCTTCGGTCCTGTCAACAACAGATTAAAATTACTGAAAGATCATGAATAGATCACATTGAAGTGAAAGGCAAAAACGTTTTTATGCACATGTTTGAATGACATCAATGCATAGCTGTTACAAGACATTAAAATAAAAATGAAATGAAAATTGACTGAAAATAACTTTCTTTTATTTGCGACAGCAGGCGAGTTTAAATCTCTCTCTCTCTCTCTCTCTCTCTCTCTCTCTCTCTCTCCTCTCTCTCTCTCTCTCCCCTCTCTCTCTCTCTCAATCTTCAATGACATACATACATACATCACACACACATATCCATACACTCATAGTACCTGCGGGTGCCCAAGAACGGATCGAGGAAGGTCATCATATGGAAGAACTGCCACGTCTTCACGATCTTTGCTTTCTGTCCACTTTTTTGTGTTCTATACTCCTTCCTTTTCTTGACGTACGCATCTCGTTTACCACTCCACTCTTGATCTTTCTTCCACTGCTTTGCTGAAAATGAATACACCGATAATATACATTAATTCGACTTTGGCGTTGAATAAGTCTTTGGGGCATATCGAGAGGTTTCATGACGTCACGAGAGGGCTTTAGCCCTCATGGGATCATCTGTATATGCCCAGGGTTCTTTATGCAAACACACAAACACGCACACACACTGTCACACACACACACACACATCTTGTGATAAATGACTGTCAACCTTTCTTCTTTCGCCAATTGATGATACAAATCAAAACTTACCAGTCACATTAGCCATATTCATTTTCTTCTGGATGGACTCCCAAATATTGTTTTTGATATCCTGGTTGCTGTAGTTGTCGTCGGCTGCATCATACAACACGGGGTGTTGCCTCACAATTGTAAAATGTCTGGGTGTGTGCTAGAACCAAACATACGAGTCAATGTAGGAGATTGGCTTGAACACAACGGCCATCCACTTCAAGAGTCCTCGAAGAGCCCCCCCCCCCCCCCCCCCCCAAGGGAAATAACTCTATCGCTTCAGCTACGATAACAATGTTACATCTCCCTTTTTTCTGAAAGTTCGTTCTTTGGGAGGGGATTAAATGAAAATTGAAATCATATGTCTATTTGACTGAAGAATACACATATAATTTCAATACTAAATTGTAACTGAAAACTGAAACTTTTAATTAAAATTATTTAACTGAAGAGAACAGTATTTTACCAATCCTGGCTCACTTTCGCGATCAACCAGTTTTTTGGGCGAAAGTGGCCTAAAAGCCGCCTTTTCCTGTTCTCTGACAAGTAAGACGTCAATAACCAAAAAATAACGATTATCTACAAACAAACATACTGTGCAGGGTTATCCGTTTTAATACTAATTTACTAAAGTTTTCAGAGAGTAGCGTAGGGGAAAGTAGCCGGGACTGAACACGCCCCATAGAGTAACGCAGGGGAAAAGCAGTTGTGGCTGAACGCGCCCATATACACGGTGGGTGCACTAGGCTATCCGATTACTTCGCAGTATGTTAATTACAGCGGGGAGTTTGTCAGCACAGAGAGAGGCGAGCCAAAGCCCGTTAAGGTCAAGTTGCCCTCCGTGTGGTGAAGGATTGCTTGTGGGTTTAAATAATATTTCTATTTAGACACGGAGGAGAAGCCAGTTTTGGAGCCATAGGCATATGTGCGTATGCACACACACATACACACAAACGCACGCTCATACACGCGCGCGCAACAGAGAGAGAGACAGACAGACAGACAGACAGACAGAGAAGAGAGAGACAGAGAGAGAGACAGACAGACAGACAGAGAGGCGGGCAGACACACACACACACACACACACACTCTTTCTCTTTCTTTCTCTCTCAATTAAATGTCATAAAATCCGCACACAGACAGGCAGACACGGGGCTGAAACCTGATCACTTAATTTACGGCTCGCGGCCTTCGTTTACACAGCGCAGGCTAGGCGCTCTGGGGTTCGTGCGGGGAACTGCTGCGAGACCACGCGGCGTCGCACACCTGATGACGAGACAGCTTGCCAGTGTTGTGCCCACCATACACAGCCGCCGCCATTTTACATTCGAGGGGGGTGAAAAGACTTTTCAGAGAGAATTTGTGTGGTGTTAAAAAAACATGGCGGTAGGGAAGTGTTTGTTTCAATGCCTTCTGTCAGTGCGGGAAAAGTGACATAATATTACTCAAAAAAAATGGCTAAAGTTTTTTTATCTTCGAAAGGAAAAACTTTCCAAATCAACAGACCGATCTTGTAAAAAATTTACATTTTTTTTAAAAGCGGCCATGGCAAAGTTTTTGCAAAAAAAATTGAGGGGCAAACCCTTTTTTCCCCTCCCTTAAACCCAAAAGGGGAAGCATTTCTTTTTTGTTTCCGAAAACAAAAAAACGGAACTTCGTTAAAAGATCTTGACAAATATTTGAAAACCCCACCCTTTTGTGAGCTACCTTCCAAAACCATTTGAGGGAAACCCAAAAATTTTTTAAAAAACTGTTCAAGAAAGGGACCCCCCATCTTACGGGAGTGCTTTTTAAACTCTGTGAAAAAATGCCGAAAGGAAATCTCTTTTCAGGCTCTTTTTTTGGGGCATTGGCTTCAAAAGCCAAGAAAAATTTTAAAACAGTAAAAAAAAAAAATGGGAGTCTTTCTGAAAGAAGTTTTGGGCTGGTTGATCTAACTCGTGCAAAAAGGGACTTTTGGGGAAGTGTTTTTAGTTTCTATTCTTACCCAAAAATTTTCACAAACTCGCGTTTTTTTTTAAAAAGAGTTATACAACAAACGAAAATCATTCTAAAAATACATACAACCCAACCCCCAATTTTTAAAAAGCATTCTGGCTTGATACACAGAGGGGTTAGAACCTGATGGCAGGAGTAATTTGACCCCCTTCTACAGCCATTTTTTACTACCGCTGGCCGGAAATTTTCCACATTGGCCCGGCCCTGGGAAAAGCCCAAGGCCAGTCGGGTAAAGGGTTTTTTTTAATACTGTGGGGGGGCTTCAAAAATTTGAAAACGGTTCCGCGTAACCGCCTGGCTAAAAAAACGGAAAGGGCTAGGCTGTTGAGGCACGGGACGACCGCGGTTATGATAACCGCTATTTTTGGGGCCCCAAAGTCATACGTTTGTGGCTTTCCCACTAAGAGCATTTAAAGGGTCGCCCCCCGTATTTACCTTTTCTTTTCCCCAAAGCCATGGGTTTAAACGGGCGGGGCAGACCTGCGCGGCGGGGTTTTGGGGACTACGGGTCGTTTTATGACGGGGGTTTTTAAAAATAGTAAGGGTTTTGGAAACGCCGGGCCCAAACATTTTTCCCTTGAAAATTTGTTTTCAAGTGGTTCTTGAATTTACGAGTTAAAGTGTGGACAACAAAAAACCCCCCTTTACTTTCCCAAAAGCCTGCCCTGTCTATTGTGTTTTGGGTTTGTTTTTTTTTGTGTTTGTTGTTTGTTTTGCCCCCCCCAGGGAAAGCACCCCCCCACCCCCCCCCCTACCCACCCCCCCCCACCTGCACACACTCTAAGTTCTTAAAAGTTATCAATTTTTTAATTCAGAACTTAATTAAGTTTTTAATTAAGTTATTTCCCAAGTTCTTAATAAGTTTTTGTTTGGGTTTTTATTAATTTTTACCCCAATTTCAACCAAAGATCAAAAACAAAAGTCACCTCTAAGTAAAAACCCAAAGTTTTTATTTAAGTTTTTCTTATAATTATAAAAAAAAATACAATCTATGTTTTTTTTTAAAATAGAAAAGGGCCAAATTTATAGTACCCCCCCCGGCCCCCAAAAACGTGCCCATCTTTGGGAGAAATGTCTTGTTTCAGCTTTTCTCTGCATAGATTTAATGAAGTTTTTAAAACCCGAAGAAAACCGAAATTTTTTTTCCCCAATTCTGGTTTTTGGGAAAATGTTTTTTTATAGACTCCATGTTTTTAAATTTATTGCCCTTCATTTTTTTTAAATTACGCCATGATCTATTTTTTTTAAAAAAAAATTTTAAAAAATTAAGTTTTTAAAAATTTTTATTGCTTAAAAAAAGGGACCCAAAATGTGCTTTTTTGTTGGGGGGTTTTGGCGTGCATTTTGTCTTTTTTTTGTATTTAGCGGTTCAGATTTTTTTGTTTGTTTTTTTTCGGCTGCCATTGTTTATAAATTTTATCCAGTAAAAACGCCACCAACGCGCAATGGCCCCAAAAATGGCCCAGTTTTAATTTTCAATTTTCCCATGAAGATTTTGGGGGCCCTTGATCCCATGGAAAGTTTTTATTGGGGGCATTGAATCAACTTGTTTGGCGCTGGCGGGGGTTATGTTTTCATGATGAGTTATATTCGTAACTTAATTTTTTTTGTCTTTTCCACTCTGCAAATTTTTTTCCCTCCCTTTAAACACCCCCGGGAAATGTTTTCTTGGTCCCCCCGATTCAGTGTTTTCTGCTGAATTTTTGGTTTGGTTATTTTTTCTCCCCCCTGATTAAATTTTTCCCTGGTTCTGATTTTTTTTCCCGGCTCGTTCCTTTTAAAAAGGGAAAACCAAAATTTTTTATGTTTAAAAAAGTTTTTTAACCCCTGTTTAAAGGGGCGAAAAACAATTTTCCCAAATCTTGTATAGATCACCCCCCTTAGGGGACTTAAGGGCCTTTTTTTTTAAAAACCAGGATTTTGGGTTTAAAATCATAGTAAGTCTTGGGTTCCCGAATCAAGGGGGAGCAAATTACTGACTAGTTTAGGTCCCAAACTAAAAAACCTTTTGCCCCACACTTTTCACCATTCTGGGCCCCCGGGCTGCGTTAATACCTGTTTGATTTTTTTTAAAATGTTTGCGGGACTTTTTTGAATCGTAAAAGCTGAATTATTTCCCGAGGAACGTTTTTTTCCCCCAAAATGCTGCCAAAAACCCGGCCTCCCCTTTTTTGGGGCATAATAGTTTGGGTCTTTAAAAGGGTTTTTTAAGTTAAAGGAAGGTTTGGTCCCTTGTAGTTTTGGGAAAGATCATCACTTTTCCTGTTTTTTAAAAATTTATAATTTTTTTTTTTAAAAAAAATGGCCCCAAAAAACCCCTGTTGCAAACCCTTTTTAAAACCATTCTGCTGTTATTGGGGGCCCTAAGTGTGGGGATACTCAAAGCTTGGAAAAAAGTTTGTTAAGTTTTTAAAACCACCCAAAATTTGGGAAAACCCTGACTTTGGGGAAATTCAGAAAAGGGAAATTGTATCATTCCCGCTTCGTTTCCACAAACGTTTTTTCAATTAAGAAAGGAAAAAATTCCGGACAATATAAATAGGGTTTAAAAAAAATACTTTTATAAAAAGGGCTTCACCGAATGTGATAGGCGGCGCTGGGTTAATGCGCTGCTTTTAGGGGAAAAGTAATTACGCATTTAGAAAAACGGGAAAAAGGAAAAGGGGCCGAGAAAAAAAAGGACATAACAAAGCGGGGAGCAACAAGCTCCCCCACAAAGATCGCTTAAAAAGCGGTTTGAGCAGTTAGATTTTTTAATAACACACGGGAAAAAAAAAGGGAAAAGCGGGCTTAACCTTTAAAGATGTTGATCAAGCAAAAAAGAATTTACTTGAAACCAGGCCCAATCGGGGGACATTACCCCCCCCAAAAATTTTTTGCGACTTTTATCATCCATCGAAAAAAAAAAAGATGAAAAGAAATGGGTTTATTGCCTTGGTAGGGACGTCGTGTATTTTTTTTGGTTAAAATTTTGGGGAAAAAAAAAAATGAAAAAAAATCTATTATTCCCAAAAGGATTTTGGGAAAGGGGTTTCAAAAGCAAAAAAAAACCCTAAGCGAAGCAGGGGAAGTCAGGAAAAAACCGAAAAAGAATGGTTAAAAAAAACAAGGTTTTGGGGAAATTTTCTTTACCTGCCCCCTTAGGCGAATACGAGACCACACTTTGTGAACCCCAATCCCAAACGACCCCATCAAAGGCCTTCTTATTTACCCCCCTTGAAAGGATTAGACGAAAAAGTTTAAGTTCGCACTCACAGAAAATTGACATAGTTTCAAGATAAAAAGATGCGGAACCTTAAACAAAAAAGATGTTCTGCTGTTGCTGTCGTTTATAAAACTGATATACCAACGGGGGCCACTAATTTAAACCCTCGCTTTAAATTCAAGTTGAGAGGGGAAAAAAATTTAAAAGGGCCCAAGGGGAATAAATTATTTTTAAAAACCCCTAGATTTTTAAAAAATTAACGAGGCATCCAAGGGATCACAGATAACAGGGTTTAGTTGAAAACTTAAAAAACCCCCGTTACCCCGAAAGCCTTTTTTCCTCCCAGAATCACAGAGAGCTTATTGAAATTTCTCGCAACAAAAAATGGGTTAGAAGACTGCCTCAGTTTTGCGCGCAATGAAAAAAGAAAAAATTTAAAGGGTTAAAACCTTTCAACCCCCCCCGAAAAAAAAATTTTTGTTGAAGGGGGCCCCTTCACGGCAAACTATTACCTTTTTGGGTTTTAAAAAGAAAGGTCCCTTTTATTTCCCGGGGGAAAAGGCGGGAAGGGGCCCTCCCCCTAGGGCAACAGACCCCGTTTGGAGGGTTAAACCCATATAAAATAAAAAAGAATTGTAAAAAAGAATCCCCCGTGTATTATTTACGAAAAAAAAGGGACCAACAAAAAAAACCAGCCCCTAAAAGATTTTTGTGAAAGAAGAATGCAGAAAATCCCCGGACCCCGTTCCGTTTTAAATTAATTTACGAAAATATATTTGATTTTAAAAAATGGAAGTCAAAAAGGAAGTGCAGAACGAAACAAAAATGGTAAAGAAGGACCTTAAAAATGATAGGGGGATTTTTTTCCCTGCGTGTAATGTTTTTAAAGGAAAACTTTTTTCGGGTTTAAATTAAATTTGCAGGGCTAAATATCCAGTTTCACCTACAATAAAAACCCCAAAATTGGGGAAAAAGAATATCAAAAAAATAATAAAAAAAATTGGGAAGCATCAAGCAAAATGGGAAAAGTTTTTAAATGAATTGGGAAATGAAGTTTATGATTGATCTTAAAATAAAAGTTGATTAAAAATATAAAAACCCCCCTTTTTATGCGGTCCCCCCGGCCCGATTGCATATGAAAACTCGGGAAATTAAAAAAACACACGTTTTGTGTTTGTTTATCAAACGACTTCTTTGTTACAACGTTGGTTGATCCCCTGTGATTAGCTCGCCGGGTTTTTACGTTGTCATGATGAAAAGTCTTATTCCCAAAAAACAATGCTTCTTTGTAGGCCCTGTGAAAAGTTTGACTGCCCAACGCTGCGAGATATTCCCTTTGCTTTCTTAATGTTTTTCCCCTGGCTCAAAATTTCGTACATTTTTTCCTTTAAAACCCCCACAAAACTCCTTGTTACCTTTCCAGTTTAAATTCTTTCCTTTCCCTCTTTCCAAAACCTTCTTGTTAGTAATTAAAAGAAAAAGGCGATTTCTTTGGGGTAACGGATTTTGTCATACGTCCTGCATGCCCTTTAGCCACTTCGGTTTAAATGTTTTTTATAGAGGTCTTCAGTGGGGATATTATAAAAAAAACTGTCTGAATCGTGAAAAAGTCTCGGGGATCGGTTTCAGGGTTTAAAATTTAGTAAAAAGAAAATTCAAAACATCAAAATTTTTGAAAATTTCAAAAACAGAAAACCCAATAAAAACAGGTTTGCCCAAATTTGGGGTTTTTTTTTTTTTCCTCATTATCCCAAAAAGGGGTGATCATGAAATCTTTAAAGTCCTGAAAATTTTTGGTTTTAAAGTCAGCTTAATTGCTTCGTTTCTTTGGTGACTAATCGGGCCCCACTTTGCGCTTAGTGCGGATTCCCCATAGTTTTTCCCAAAACGTGTTTTTCCCTCAGTTTAAAAAAAAAGCTTTTTTGAGGCATCTGGGGAAATTTAGTTTTAAGATCAGGTTTTCTTTGATGAAAGGGTTTTATAAACCTGTTTGGTAAAAAGAAATTAGCGGGGAAACAGTGAAACCCTTTAAACCATTCTTAAAAAAAAATTTTTGAACCCTTTTGTAATGACAGACATAATTTTTTTTGCCTCGAAAAATTAGGCACAATTTTTAGGCGGTTCTCAGGGATCCATTTTTGGGACTTTCGGGCTGTAATGGTTTGGGCATTATGCCGGTCAGGGGATTTTCCCTTGAGGATATTCAAGTAAACTTCTAAAAAGGAATCCCCGCTGTTGGGTTTTTGGTTAAAAATCCCCCAACCATTTTAATCCCTTTTGAATATTATTCGGACCCACCCCCGGTTGAACTTTTTAAAAGTTGGTAAATGGAAGTGTTGCGCCTTTGCCCAACCATACGATTTTTTGCATCTAAATACTGAGAAAGTTAGAATTTTATTTGGGGTCATAGTCGTCCAAGAATTTGTTGTTTGTTTTACAGAAAGTTGCGACGCCTTTCAAAATTCCCAGCAATCCTTTTTTAATTCATCGAATCTTTGGGGAAAAAATCCGCCAATAAATCAATCTTTTACCCCAGTAAACTTTGGGAAAGGGGTTCCCAACCATCCGGGGGCAAAAAAGAAATTTGCGGGGGACCCCGGTTTAAAATGTTTATGCGGGTTTTTTCTATAGTTTTCAAAGACGTCCCCCAAAAAAAAACATACATCAGCCATCTTTTGGGAGTCATGATAGTCCCCAAACGTTTTACAATCTAACTTCTGCCCGCTTCTTGGGGCTTGGGTAATCGGGGGTCGCTGTGTCCTTTCCCTTAAGATAGAAAAAAAACGCGCCTTTAGGTGGAAGGGTTTCTTCTTTAAAAACCCTTTCCCAACTGTTCATGTACCATAAGGGAAAACCCGGCCCTTTTAACAAGAGTTGGGTCAAAATATTTTTTTTAAAGGGGCCGGGACTTTAACCCCCTGGCCAGTGCTCTAATGACCCCAAAATGTGCGCATAGAGTCGAAAGAAAGCCCTGTTTTTTAAAAAGTAAAAACAATTTTATTTTTGAGGGACTGTGCAATGCATGTCCCTAAAAAGGGGCATCGTCCCCCCTTTCTTTTATAAGGTGGGGTCGTAACCTCCCCAAAGTTATGAAAGAATAAGGAAAGTTTCCCTGTCTTTGGATCAAACTTTATTTGAAAAATTAAATTTGTTTTTGCCCCCGCTCCTTGAATTTTTTTTTCCGCAAATGTGTTTCATGGTCTCTTATTTTTGGATTTCTGGTCTATGAGAGGCCAAAACCCAAAAAACCCAACAATGTGGGGCAGATCATACTTTTGTTGGCTTGGGCCCGCCCTTATGATTTCAAAATAAGTTTAGAAAAATTAAAAATTCATTGCGCCTTGCTGTTTTGCTTTTTAATTTAATTCTGCGGGCTTTTTGGGTCCTCTTAAAATTTCTGGCTCGAAGAAGCCACCCGCCCGAAAACGTAAAAGCAAAGGGCCCAATTTGATGTTTACTCATTAAGACTGTTTTTCGAATTTTTTGTGGCGCGGGGCCCCCTTAAAAAGGAACAATGAGGTTTCGAAGTCTGGGGAAAACAACTTGGAAAATTTTGCATCCTTTTTCCAGTTCTTAAAACTAACTTTAAAACCAGGGGGGGGGCCGTAATTAGTTCTGTTTTACAGTCAACTGGCCCAATTTCGTTTTTTCTTTGTTCGTTTCGCGGTTTAAACAGATGGCTTTCTTTTTAAAAAAAATTTTCCCAGAATTTTGTTTGTCCCCATTTTTTGGAATTATCCCTTTTATTTTAATCATTGTTCGTTTTAATGTTTTAAAGCGGTACCCCCGTGGTGAAAACATCGGTAAGAAAAACTTGATTTTTTTTGGGTTTCCCCCCTTTGGGGGGCTGTTTGGGCCACTTTAATCGGCAGGTTTGTTTCCCCCCCATTTTGTATACTTTAAACCAGTTTTTGGTTTGTTTTGTTCTTCAAACCGTTTAAATTTGGCTACACTAAGGGGGAAAGGACCCCCCATTTAAAGTTAAAAACATTGATGAAAGGAAGGGAGTTTTTTTTTAAGAAACTCTCTCTGCTTTTTTTTGGCGGTTATAATGCACCCTTGCGAGAAAAAAACCCACATAAAACTTTTTTTTGTCTAAAATTCTTTATGTTTGAATTGTCTTTCGCTCCCCAACTCCGGGGGAGGGAATGTAAGACTTGCCAAAATCGGGCATCTTAGTGTTTTAATCTAATCTCAAAAACTTCCCCCTTTTGCCCAAACCAGAGCCTTTTCATTTTGGCTTTTTCACCCGGAAAGCGTAAAACGTGAAAGCAGTTCTTTTTCCCCAAAACCGGGGTTTTTTAAGTCGTTTTAAAAACCCTGTCTGTTGTTTAGTCGGCCCCAGCCTTTGAATTTTACATTTTTTGGGTTCCCTAGTGGGATTAAAACAGCTAACATTCCCTTTAATGGGGGTTATTGTTGTTTACTTGGAACTGAGAAATAGCTGTAAACGTTCCCCCGCAGTTTGGGATCAAGGGATTCTAAATCAATATCTTAGTGCTTTTGAAAGCCTTCTAAAGTTCCCTTAAAAAAAATTGTCTTCCCCTTCATAAATCTTAGCCTGTTAAAGCTTTTTTTCTAACCCCAAAATTTTTTTATAATTAAAAAAAAAAATTTAATCAGAACCCATATAAAACGGTCTTTTTTGCTTGGACTCATAAACTAAAGTAAAAAACCCCCTTTCCCGGGTGTTTTTAAAGTGGCTGTTTAGAACAGAGTTTAATTCTCTTTTTATTTTTTTTAAGCATTCCTTTTTTATCTGTGGGCCCGTTGGTGTTGGGGAAAAAGTTGTCCTCGCCTTTTTTTTGAAGACCCAAACTTTTGTTTTTGTAGTCATAAAAAAACGGCCTTTTAAACGATTAAATTCTTCACCCGTGATGTTTAAAGTCAAAAAAGCGTTTTAATTTATTGTCAGTTTAAAAAAAAAACTGTTTACCCTTTATTAGTTAAAACCATGGTTTTGTGTTTTTGGGGTTTTTTATTTTTTAATTTTTTCCCAGCAGCGCTTACACAAATTGACACAAAACCGAGAGCTAAAGAAAACCCCTCCTAGAGGAAAAAGCTGGGGGATGTGGGGCCAAAGCCGTTGCTAAGAGACCAACACTTTTTCCTGTTTTATAGACCCTTTAAAGTCGATGCCCGTTTTAACGAAAGTAACAGCAAAAAAGGGGCCGCAGAAAAACCTTCTTTTGGGTTTTTGCTGAAATTTAAAAAGGTCTTGCTCTGTTTTTGTTGTTTTGGGGAATGTTGGTTAATCTAAAGGTTTTTTAAAGTTGGGGGTTTTTTCTACTATCTTTCTTTTGGGGCGCTGTAGGAAATTTTGGGATAAACCTAAACCCCCGGGACATGTTTTTTATAAATAGAAATAATTTAGTATTGTTATTTTTAAAAACTGTTATTTTCAATATTCAGCTGGAAATCATATAAAAAAAAAAAAGTACTTTAAAGCGGTTTATCGGTTCTTCTTCTTTATAAATTTAAAGGGTATTTTTTCGTCTCTCCAGTTTTTCCCCTTTCCCATGCCCCGATTACCCTTTTGTTGCCCTTTTTTTAAAACCCTTAAAACCCGAATTTTGTGGGGTTAAATAACCCATAAACCCCTAACTTTGGGGGAAAATTGTAAATCTTTAGAAAACACGGTCGTTTGTTGGACTTTTTCCCCCCACCCCCCTTTTTTATTTCGTAAAAAATTGATGAAAAGGGTTTAAACCCCGTAGGTGATTTGGTTGGACCCCCCAAATTGCCCCTTGCCTTTCCCGCTTTTTTTTAGGAAAAAAAACCTTTTCACTTGCTTTTTTTTGAAAGGGTTTCCCTTCCCTTTTCACACAGAAATAAAATACCTTTAAGCGATTTTTGCTGGGGACAAAAAACCCAAAAATTCCATATAGTGTCTCCCCTTTGCTTTGGGTTGTTGTTGATAAATCATTTTTTGTAATATTTGCAAATTTTTGACTGTATTGTTGTAAACCCGGCCTTGCCAAAATTAGGGTTGTACCCGTTCAAAATTTCACGAGATGTCGAAAGCTTTTATTTGCTTCGGTGTTTGGATTTGTTACCCGTTTGTATTCATTAAAAAATTAGTTTTTGCCAATCGTCTTTTAATGCTCCTTGAAAGTACGGTGCATGCGTTTTTAACCCTAAAAAATCAAAGGGAAATGGAAAGGGCTTTTTCCCTTAGCAAACTTACCGGCAAATTTACTTTTTCCCGTTTTAGTATCTTCAGGCTATTCTTGTTTTAGTCCCTTCTTCTTTTTCGATTCCTTAAAAAGCAAAAAAATCCCCCTTTTTCTTTCCCCGGTTTAAACCCAAATGGATCAGAATATTTTTAAAAATATGTCTGCTTTGTGTAAAAAAAAAATTTTCTTGCCCCCCAATTTTTATAAAAAATTTTTTTAAAATTTTTGCCCCCCCAAAAATTTGGACAATGCTGTTTGTTTTGTTGTTGAATGGTACTATTTTAAAATTTGCCGCGCAGGCCTGGCACAATCACTTCATTGCCCCCAAGGCCCGGGAAAATTTTGGGAAGTAAGAATTTGATCTGCATAATAGTAGAGGGTTTTTTTTTGGGGAACAGAAATTTTTTCCGTTTTTTCCCTTTCCGAAAAAGGGTTTCTTTCAGTTTCTATGGGGCCCAAAAAATTTCGACCCATTTGCATGTAACATTTTTTTTTCAAACAAAAAAAAAAAATTTAATTTTTAAAAAAAAAGGAAAGGCCCTTTGAAGATGAAGATTATGATGTTTTTGATCCTGGAGATGACATGAGTAAAAGGGGACCCTTTGGTGAAAACATCGTCGGGGCTTTTTTTTTTTTTCGGGTGAATTAAAAAAAAAGGTCAGATCAAAAACCAAAGTTAGGCCAAAAAACCCCCGATTTTGGCCCCAAAAGTTTTTGG
This sequence comes from Conus ventricosus, assembly GCA_018398815.1. NCBI lineage: Eukaryota > Metazoa > Mollusca > Gastropoda > Neogastropoda > Conidae > Conus > Conus ventricosus. Next base: position 17,024 of record JAFLJL010019232.1, read on the forward strand.
AAGTAAAAGATGACCATTTGTTTGTGAGGAGGACAAAGGGACAACTTTTTCCCAGCTTACAAAAAAAAAGCCCCATAAAAATTTTTTAGCCGTGGGTTCAATTAGAAATTGACTCCCTTTCGAAACGTCAAAAACGCCTTGGCCCTTTTTAGGCCAAAAAATTTAAGGGGGGAGGCAGTTTTTTAAACTTCAAAACCAAACTGCAAGAATCCGGGGGGGAAAAAATAACCCAAAGCAAAACCCTGGAAAATTAAAGAAATTTAAATCAATAGGGGTGAATTAATAAATGTAAAAGAAAAAGAAACCCGTTTTTTAGAAGAAAAAAGCGTTAAAGAATATGCACGACTGCCGTACCCATGCGGAACAAACGGTTGGAAACCTGCTTAAAAAACCATCAAAGGGAATTTAAAAACCCCTTTAGCAAAAAATAGGGGCCAAAATGGCATATAAAAGAGAAAAAAAAAAAACTCGTTGAGGCTTGACGCCAAATTTGGGCCCGATATTTAAAAAAAGAATAGCCCAAAGCTTTAAAAAAATCTGAACCAGAAAGATCAGGCCCAAAAAGAAGATGAAAGATATAAGGGGGGCCAATTCCCCAAATCAAGTGGGAAAAGAAAAAGGAAAAATTTTCGAAAAAATTTTATAAGGGGCCAACCTGCAGAACGAATTCGAACACGTTTAGAGAGCAAGGGGTCACCTTGCAAGCGTTTTAACAGCCCCTTTGGATTTTCAATAAGCACACTGGGGTTTCTATTACCCGGGGGGGCGGGGGGGGGGGCAAAGTCAGTGCCCCCCCACCATCCCCCCCAAACCCGATTAAAACATGGGGGAAAAAAACAGCTTGATCATCTTGCGGTTTTTTAAAAAAAATTTGTGGGAAAAAATATGACTCTTTACCTGGGAATTAGGGGTATTGTTTTGCGGCTTTTGTTACTGCAAGAAAATAGTTGGCTTTATGGCCCCGGGAATTAAAGGGCATTAGTTCTTTAAAGTTGGGGTTAAATTTTGTAAAATAAAGACCGGGGGTAATCCCAGGCCCGTTTTAAACAAGAAAAAGCGCTTTTTCTTTTTTATATTCATGGTCATCGCGAACGGTCCCCCGAGCTTTGCCGGTTTTTTCAATGGCCTTTGGGCTTTGGGCCGCGGGGATTGGATGCTTATTCTTGGGGGGGCATCTTGTTTTTTATGCTTTGGGAATAATTTTCTGGCCCCGAATTTTTGGGCGTTTTGTCCGACCTTCTGTTCATTTCCTGCAAAAAAAGAATTTATTGTTCAGGGGTTTTTTATTGTTTTCCAAACCCGGAGTTGGGACCGAAAGGTTAAGCAAGTATAAACCCCCGAACCCGCAAAGCTACTTTTGATTTTTGCGTATTGTAAAAAATTTTGGAAACCTTTTATTTCTTGAAGGGTTTAAAACAACTGTAAATTAAAGGCCCCCTCCCAAATTTTTTTAAGGAAGTTTTTGTGCATTTAAAAGCAGTAGGGAAAAATCCGTTATGCTCGATCTTTCCTGTGCTTGTGAACCCAGCAAAAAAACCCCCCAAAGTTAAAATTTCGAAAAGAGTCATTTATTGTTTTTCGCTTTAGTTAGGCCCTTTGGAAATGTCTAAGAAAAAATGTTGGGCCATGCTGTTTTTCTCTTGCTCTATGGCCCCAGGTGAACAGCTGTTTCCCGAAAAGAAAAATGTGTAAAAGGGGGCTCCCAATCATACTTAACCCTTTTTGTTTCACGCCCAATAATAAGGGGTTTCCCCAAAACCCCCGAAAAAGATCCGACATTTGTTAAAAATTGTCTTAATGTTAATATTGAAATTTGTTACAGTTCTTTCCCCAAAAACCCCTTTATGTCTATTCTGTTGGGGAATGGATTTAAAAAGGTTTTTCTTTTGGGAATGGGGGCTTTGCCCGCCGTTCCCAAAAAACGCCTGAAGGTGTAAAAAGAAAAAAAATCTATACAAGACCTAACCCAAAAAATTAGGATTTATTTAAGTGATCAGGGGGTACGACACTCCCACCCCGTTGATTCACAAAAAAACAGCAAAGTTTAAAATGGTTCTGATAAAACGGGATTTTGGGTGACCGAACCACACTTTTGGGATGTAGTCTTTTTTACCCGGGGGGTTAAAATATTCTTTTAAAGGAAGTATTACCTTTTTTTAAAGGTGTCAGCTGGGTCACAGAAATGTCGAGGGTGTCAGTTTTTTTTATTTTTAAGAATTTTAAATGCGGCCCAAACCGAATATTTGCATCAGTATATTTTAAAGCATCATTTTTAAAATTTTTTTTAAACCCTGTTTGTAAAAAAAACAACTCAAGGGCCACCCTTCGTTTTTTGGGAAATGCCTAAAATAACGAATGCGGAACCAGAACGGTTTGCGCCATGAAAAATTTAACCCCCGTCGTTTTGGTTTTTTAAACAAAGCAAGGAGAAAAATAAAATTAAAAAAAATTAAAAATAGGGCCAATTTGTTAGCCAGTTAAAACCTACCTGAGGTTATTTCGGGGTTTTTCCTTTGCTAAAAAAAAAAAATTGAGTTTCCCTTACCCTTACTCTCAAATTAAAATGCCAAAACTAAAAACAATGTTGGCCCTTCAAACCCGAAGAAAGGGAAAAAGTGGGGATATTTTGATAAAGGCTAGCTAAAATGTTAGGGTTTAAAAAAGCCAAACGGCCCCTTTATGTTTTAGAGGTTGCAGCAAAAAAAAACTATTTGAGGGGGGGAAAAACCCCCTTTGATTTGCATTACATTATTACTCTATAATTTATTTTGGGTGAGTAAGAAATGTGAAAAAATTTAAGGAAAAGGGCCCCCAAAATGTTTTAAGAGCTCTTCCCTCAGGGGGAAAACTGCTATTGCGAAATTTTGAAATTTACCTTCCCTAATTTCCATTTTTGTTAAGGGGGGGAGGGTCGGTCCTTTAATATAAAAAACAAAGACAAAAAAAGGGGGGGGGGGGGGGAAAGGGTTTTGAAATGTGATAACCCGACCCTTGTTTTTGGGAATAAAAAATAGTTAAAAAAAATAATGCGCGTGGGCCAGAAGAATCAAAGGGGTTTCATTTTTCGCTGTAAGGGATAAACCCTTTGAATTAAAAGACCTTGCCGGGCGTTTCGGACTTTGAACAAAATGGTGGTAGGGCTTTTTTATGGTTTTGGTACATAAAGATGGTGATTATAACCCCCAAAGAGGTTTGGGGACAGCAAAAAATTTTTAAAAAGAAAAAATGGGGCAAACTAGAGGGAAATACTGTTTGGGCCCGTAAAGAAAATAAAATAGTTTTTTAAAACCCCCGGCCCCCAAAAGGCACTTGAAAACCCAAAATTTTAATGGGCCCTAAAATTTTAAATTAAAAAGCCCAATTTTAATTTTTTGCCCTCAAAAAAGTTTCAGAAAAGCAATTCCCAAATTTTGGCCCTTTTTGTAAGTCTTATGCCGGACGGGAATAGTCGGAAAGAAATTGAAATAACCCCCATATGGGAACAAAAAAAGTAATCCTCCCAGAAAAAAAAAAGTTGTAAAAAAAGTTTCTCCCAAAATTCCCGTTTTTCCCAAACAGAAAAATTTGGAGCAGTTCCCCCAAAGTATTTGAAATTTCTGTCTTTAAAGATGTGGGGAGGGATGGGGTTTTAGGGCGTTAGTAAAACCCTTTTAAAAAAGGGAATTTTAAAATTAGTGGCAAAAAAATTTGACGTTTTAAAAGCCTTTAAAAGTTCCCCTCCCTCGTTTTTCACCCTGGTGAGGAAAATTTTAATAAACCCCAAAAGCAACAAAATAATGTTAACTTAAAAAGAAACAATCTTTCAGAAAGAAAATTTGGGTTTTTCTTTTCCCCTTTTTGGCTCGTAGGGTTTTTTTTTATAATGAAAAGTTTTTACCCGGGGAGTTGATTTAAAAAAAAATAACTGGATTAGTTAAATTTGTTATAAAAAAAATGGAGCAGTTAAACTTTTGAAAAAACCCCAAAATTTTTCCCCAAAGATTTGGGGGGCACAATGGTTTTGGAAAAAACCCAAAATTTTTTTCCCAGACTTTTTTACCCCCAAAAAGGGTTTATCGCTATAATTTTGATCTATTTGATTTTCTGTCCCCACTTAAAAGGAACAAAGCTATCATGATAGGAAAGGGTTTAAATGGGGCAGACAAAGACGGTTTTAATTTTGTTAATCCTAGCACTAAACTGGGAAGGGGTTTAAAAATTCTTTTTTAAAAAATATTGAAGGAACGAGACCCCCTTTATTTTTAAATGACTGTACGGGAGAAAAAGGGTTTTAAAATTAAAAGGCCCCCTTTTTCCAAGCTTTTCCCTTTTAGGGAAGGGCCGGGTGGGATAAATGTGTGGATTTTATGCCCGAAATATAACTCGGTTTTTTAAAAAACTTTAGAGAAAAGTTTAAAAACTGTAGTGTTATTTTTACTGAAAGGGCAGAGACTCCCTTTGAAGAATTTTTTGCGCCCCAAATGATGTTATGAAAATGCCCGGGAAAACCAAAAGGAATTTAAACAAAAACTAAAATCTGAAAAAAATTTAGTAAAATTTGATTAAAAAAAGGATAACCCTACACAGTATGTTTGTTTTGTAGATAATCGTTAAATTTTTTGGGTTTTGAAGTTTACTTGTCAGGAACAGGGGAAAAAGGCCCGGGTTTTAGGCCTTTCGCCCAAAAATTTGGGGGAGGAGGGAAATGGTTAAAATGGGGGAAAAAAGTGTTCCCCTATTTTTAATTTAATTTTTGAAAATTGCTTTTTATGGCGCACAGGCCAAAATTTTTCGCACGTCCGTGGGAATTTTTATAAATCCAGTTTTGTTTGGGGGGTAAGTGCCCCCATCTTGGTGACGTATCCAGGTGGGGGCTGGTAGGGACGTCTGGTTGGGCGTTTTGGGCTGGTTTTGGGGGACTGATATTGTTTGGGGGTTATTTTTTTGGCTGTGGCTCGGTTTTCATTTGCGGCCAAAATTCTCCCCTTTAGGAAGGGGACGGTTTCCCCCGGTTATGCTTTCCCTCAGTGTCTGGATCTCGACAGTTTTTTTGGTTGTTTTTGTGATTTTGGCGGTTGCCCCGGGCTCCCCTTTTTATACAAGCTGGATTGGGTTTTCGCCCCCACTTTATTTTAGGCAGTGTGTAAGCGGAAAGGGGTTTTCCCGTTCGCTTGGGGTTTCTGTAAATTATGTCGACGTTGCAGGGCACTGTGGGGTTGGGTGGGTTTTTTTGGGGGTAGCTGGTTGGGGGTTGCAGGGAAATGTGGGGCGTAATGAGTTTCCCCTCCGAACTGTGATGGTGATGCGAGTTTACCGGGGTTTGGGCGGTACTCCAGCAGTGCCCCTTCGGGGGTTTTTCTTTCGTTTTTTGCTTTTTCCAGGTTTTTTTTGCGTTGGACCGTTTTTCAGCAAAAACCCTTTGATGGGGATATCCCGGGCCGGGGGTCGTGGGGGGAAATCCCAACGGGCAGCGAAAAAGGGCGAAAACCCTTTTAGGCGTACTGGGGGCCCCCCGTCAATTAAAGAATGTTTCCGGCACTCCATGGAAGGAATGTTGCCCCAGTTTTGTGTGGCTTTGGGGGGGTTGGGCGAGGGAGTTTATTTAGGGTTTGAAAAAATTTGCTGTAGTAATTTCAGTGATCAGTAGTTTTGTTGGGCCATTTTAATGATTGTTTCCCCAAATTTTTTTGCCCCCGGGCGGGGGGGTACACTGGTGGGTAGGGGGTTTTTGGGGGTTTGGGGGAGGTGGGGTAAATGTGGGACATGTGGAAGGGGTTATGATGGGCTTGGGTGTGCCTGGGCCCGAACAATTTTTTGTGGGTTGCAAAGGGGGGTCTTCTCCCATGCCAAAATGCCCTTTTGGAGTAATTTTCCCCCCCTGATCTTTCTTATCAGTGGGGGGTGAAGATCCTTTTGTTTAGGATAAAAAAACTCGGGCCCTGGTGAGTTGTCTCTGTGTTCCAAAAAACCTTTGGGCATGGGATTGGGATTTTTTCTGGTCTCTGGGATCCTTGCTTGTTTTTAAAGTTTTGGGTGGTGAAGCTGTATGTCATAGTTTGTTTCGTTTTAAATTTTTTTCAAACTTGGTTTTTTCACTGAAGGGCCTGTTTTTCATGATGCATGTATTTGGGTTTTAAATTTTGCAAACTGGGCATTTGGGGTTTCGGGAAAGTGTTTGGGGGGAAAAAGGGTAGCCACGGTATGCTTTGCACTGACATGCCAAAAACTTTGTGTCCTATTTTTGAATTGCAGGAGCATTGTTGGGAGGGCCCGGGGGGGGGCGGATGATAGACGTTTCTTGGTGATCGTTCCAACCCGGTTTTTGGTCAGTGGGCCCGATGGGTTTTTCGGCCCTGGGCGTATTGGTGGAAGCGCTTGCCCCAAAAGAATCAAAAAAGGTTTTTTTTTAATCCCTTTTTTATTTGGGCAAAAATGTTTTTTTCCCTTTCGTTTGTTGGGTTTGGAAGCAAAGGCGATGGGGTTTTGTCCCGGAGAAAGGGGGGTCCCCGTCCCTGTGGTGGCATCCCCTTCCCGGTGAACCCGGGTTTTTTGGGTCGAAAAATGCGGAAAAAAAGGGGGGGATGGGGATCACGTGTTGGTTTTCTCAAAGCAGTTTTTCTGGGGGTGTTTCCCCAAAAAATCGTGTTTATTTTTAGGAGGGCTCGAAAGGTTTTGTTATCTCGGGAGGGGGGGGCAAATTTGTAGGTGGGATCTTCTAAGTTTCTGTTTGGAGTTCCCTTTAAGGGGCTGATGGAGGCGGGGATATTTGGTGGCTGAAAATTTTGCCCGGGGTTGGTTTAAGGCCCTGGGGTGATGAGGTGGCCAAAGTATTCAACTTCCCGTGCCCCAACAGTTAGCTTTTTGCGTTCCGTTTCAAGTTCTTTTTTTTGGCTCTGTTTAAAAACGGTTTCAGGTTGATGTTTCCTTTTGGTCGAGGCCTTTGGGGATGATGTCTCCACCGTGGCGTTTCTCCGGGTCCCTTTGAAAAATCTCTCCCTCTTTTGGTGGAAAAAGTCTGCGCAAGAACGGGCCAAAAGGAAGTCCCTTTTTAAAAAGATATTGCCCCCCCCCCCATGCGGTGTGTTGAATTTTAGTCAGGTAGGAGGATTTTCATCCAACAAGAGTTTCCAATAAAAGGATTGTGCGTCCCCGTTGCTGAAAACCTTAGGTTGGGGGCATTTTTTTCTAAGGCACACCCGGGTTTTTTTGGGTAAAGGGTTTTTTTGGGGGTGGGCACTTTTTTGAGGTCCTTTTGGGGGCGGGCCCAAAACCCTTAAATTTCCGTTTTGGGGGTTTTGACCCTTCCCTGGAGTTCCCCAGCAGTTGGCTCGGTAAATTTTTTTTTGGGGTCCTGCTCTCCATCCTTTGATTTCCCCCAAAATTGGGCCTTCATGGAGTGGGGCACGTCTAGGTGCGTTTCCTTTTGGGTTGCGTTGGGGATTTTGGTGTGGATTTTTCCTCCCGTGAACCCCCAATCGTTTTAATTTGCTTTTTTTTCTGTTGTAATGATTCTTTTGGGAGGTGGTTCATGACAGAAAGAATCAGTTGTGAGGGGTTTTTTCCAGGGAAAGGGTTTTGGGGGTCAATTTTGGCGGTGGTCCGTATCCAATGATGAAGTCTTGGGTTTTATCGTTTTTCCTTTGTAGCTGCAGTCCCTGGTGGTTTTCTTTTCGTTGAGCCCTTTTCCGTGTAGCTGAAAAAACCCCTGTTTGGTCTGGGGCCGAGGTGGCTGTTTTATTAGGGGTTTGTAAATTTTTTTAAAGGGGAATTTAATTTACCTGGCCCTGTGTCTATTTTGAAACTCATTTGTCTCCAATTTTTAAGGTTTGAGTCGACGTATGCGTATCAGGTCGTTGGGGGGGTTTTCCCTTTATTTGTATTATGCGTTGTCCCGTCATTTTCAACCCTTTCCCCTTTTGGGCAAGCCTGTGGAAAGGCAAATTGTTCCTTTTTTTAGGGGGCATTTTCGTAATTTGGGTTTTGTTTCTTGCCGTTTGTGGGAGGTTTGTCCCTAAGCAGGGATGATTCCCGTCGCCGAGTTTTTTCCACAGTTTCTGCCGCGGGTTTTTATTTTTCTGTGGTGATCCGGTCATGGGCGTGGGTTATCTCTATGTCGCTGCCTTTTGTTGTTTTTGAATCACTGGCTATTTTTCGGCGGGAGTGGTCTGCTTGGGCATTGATTTGGATTTGGGGTGTTTGGGCTCGAAAAATTTTTAGCCAAAAAGGATAGCTTTGTCCATTGTCAGGGGTGTTTGGCCCCGGAGGAGTTTTTCTTGATGGCGCGATGGGGCCCCGCTACGATGCGGTTTCGCACCATTTTCACCTGTGCGTATTCCAGTTTTTTGAACCCGTTTTCAAATTGTCAAAAGGGGAAACGAATGCTTTCTCCCTTTGGGCTTGTTTTCTTTCTGGAAATTAAAAGAGGAATAAGTGTTTTGTTTGGGAACAGTGAGTTTGAAACTTGCGGGAAAAAGGTTTTGACTTTTTTTCCCTCTTTATCGAAAAAAGGTTCCCTGACTTGAAAATTTTTACCTTTATCTCCCATCCCTTACGGGGGTATGCTGCGTTCCTTTCTTTGTTTTCTTCAGGGGCCAAGAAACATCAGCCTGCAAGTCTTCAAAATTTTTTCCCTTCTGTTCTAAAAATTTTTTGCAGTCCAAATTATGGTCGGCTTTTGTTGGGAGGCCCTACTTTAATTTTGTACCCCCCAAACCCCTTTCTTCAAAGAGTAAAGTGTCTTTGTTTTTGCTAAAAGGAAAGGTTTTTGACGTTTTGATTTGGGGTAAACTCGAAAAAGTAACGAGCACCCCCCCTCGCCCCCCTTTTAGAGTGGCATGCGAGGGGGGCGCCACTGAAACGCCCAAATGTTGAAAAACCCCCGCCCAAAAAACCCAACGACGTTCTTGCCCCCGTGTCGGGGGGGCCCGGAAACTGTTTGGATCAAACTGGGTTTTTTTTCTTAAAATTTAGATTTCGTAAACCTTACCTGTTTATGCTACGTAGTTTGTTTTTTTGTTTTGGGTTTTTATCCCCCTTTTGGAAACCCTGTAAAATGTCTGGGTGTGTGCTAGAACCAAAATACGAGTCCTGTAGGAGATTGGCTTGAACACAAAGGCCAACCCCTTCAAGGAGTCCCCGAAGGCCCCCAAAGGGAAAAAAATCTAACGCTTCCGCTACGATAAAAATTTACAAAAAATATCCAAAAAGTTTTTTTTTTGACCCGGCGTCGTAAATTTTTCCCCTTTTTATGTTGAAAAAGCCAAAAAGGCGGGGGGGGAATTTAGCACGAGTTTTTCCGAGAAATTAAACTCCCCTACCCCGGCACGGCCAACCCTTTTTGTTTGGAACGGGAAAAAAGCAAAACCCTTCGCCATTGCCAGAGGGGGTTAAAAAGGGCAGATAAAAAGGGTTTACCCGGGAAAGGGAACTGGGTTCCGTCGTTCTTTTTCTTTTCTTGGGGTTTGTTTGCCGGTTTGGGGGGATGCGGTTTTCCGGGGAGCAAAAACGGAAAGCTGGGGGAAAAGTGGTTTAAAGTTTTCATGCCACATCCGTGCCAATCGTGAGGCGGGTGCCCCAGTCACTTGTACCCTATCCAAAACAAGGTAATCAATGCCCCTGACCAAACCCTGCACCACCAGAGATGTCCCCCCTGACGTGATTTTGGGTTTTGAAAGATTAAATTTTTTTGTCTAAGATTTTCGGAAAAGTCTTTACCCAAGTTTTTGGGCTTTTTTTTGAAGGTTTTAATATAATCAGGAAAAACAGCAAAAGAATGGTTATCTAAACAAGCGATTTGGCAAATTTATTTACCTGCGCCTAGGCGAATACAGAGACCACACTTTGTGAACACAATACCGAACGACACCCATCAAATGGACCTTCTATATTTACCCTCTGATAGGATTAGACGAAAAAGATTTAAGTACGCACTCACAGTCATTGACATAGCTTCAAGATACAAAGATGCGGAACCATTAACACAAAAGAGTGCTTCTGCTGTTGTGCTGTCGCTATACAACTGATATACCAACGAGGGCCACTAACTTATCCTCGCATGATTCAAGTTGATGATGGAAAAGAATTTAAAGGCCAAGTGAATCAATTATTGTTAAAACATAGAGTTACCATTAAAAGAGGCATTCCAGGAGTTCACAGATCACAGGCTTTAGTTGAAAACTTTAACAAACAGTTAGCCGAAAGACTTTTCTCCTACCAGTATCACAGAGAGCTTATTGACAATTCTCGCAACACAGAATGGGTTAGAAGACTGCCCTCAGTTTTGCGCGCAATGAATAATGAAGAATTTAAAGGCTAAAACCAGTACAAGCAATCAAAAGAAAAACAATAAATGTTGTTGAAGAGAGCTTCATCCGGCAAACTATTACCGTTTGGTTTGAAAGTAAGGTACCTTTATTTACCGGGGGAAGCAGAAGGGGACACTCGCATCAGGGCAACAGATCCAGTTTGGAGTGTTGATCCATATGAAATAAAAAGAATTGTAAAAATGAATCCGCCCGTGTATTATTTACGAGAAACTGACACAACAAAACAACCAGCTCCTCAAAGATCTTTTGTGAAAGAAGAACTGCAGATAATCCCACCGACACAGTTCCGCTTTAATTAATTTACGTAAAATATTTGAGTTTAAAATGGAAGCTCAGAAGGAAGTGCAGAACGAAACAAGAATGGTAAAGGAAGAGACCTTGAAAATGATACGGGAATCATTTCATGCGTGTAATGCTATTAAGGAAACATTTTCGAGGATTAATCAATGCATGCTAAATCATCCAGATCACCTACAACTCAAACCCCCAAATTGGGAAAAAGAATATCTTGAAATAATAAAAAAAATTCGAACGCATCAAGCAAACATGAGAAAAGATTTAAATGAATTGGATGAAGCTATGATTGATCTTATAATAAAAGTTGATGAAAAATATAAACCCCCCTGTTTATGCGGTCCTCCAGTGCCCGATTGCATATGAAAACTCTGGATTAACAAACACACGTTTTGTGTTTGTTCTATCTAACGACTTCTTTGTTACAACTGTTGTGTTGATCTCATGTAGATTAGATCGCAGTTTTACGTTGTCATGATGAAAGTCTTATTGCCAAACAATGCTTCTTTGTAGTTGTCATGTGATATGTTTGACTGCACAACGCTGCGAGATATTCCCTTTGCTTTCTTAATGATTTTCTCCTGGCTCGAAATACTGTACATTTTTATACCTTAACCCCACATACTCCTTGATTACCTTTCCAGATAATTCATCCTTCATCTTTCCTAAAACCTTCTTGTTAGTAATTGAATGTAAAGGCGAGTCTTTAGGATAATCGACGTGTCATACCATCCTGCATGCCCTTTAGCCACTTCGGTTTCCATGTCTTTATAGATGTCTTCAGTGGGATATCTATAACAAAACTGTCTGTATCTGTGTAAAGTACTCTGGACTCAGGATACGAGGGCTTAAAGTAGTCATAAAGAAATTCTAACATCAAAAGCTTTGATAATTCTAAAACAGTAAACCCAATAAAAACAGGTTTGTCCAATTTGACTTTCTTTTTTTCATCATTATGCCAAAAAGGTGATCATGAAATCTTCTAAAGTCCTGATAATTTGGTTTTGAAGTCAGCTTAATTGCTTCGTTCTCTTGGTGACTAATCTGACATCTTTGCGCTTGTGCGGATTCTCCATAGTCTTTCCAAAACAGCTGTTGTTCATCAGCTTAAAAAAGTCTTTTCTGAGGCATCTGTGGATTTAGTTCTAAGATCAGTGTTCTTCATGATGTATGGTTTCATGAACTGTTCTTGGTCAAAAGCAATTATGCGATGAACAGCTGTTAACTTTTAAACCATGTCTTAAATAAAATTGTAGAAGCCTGTAATGACAGACATAATTTTTTTGCCTCGAAGATTAGGCACAAGTTTAGGCGGCTCTCTTGGATCCATCTTTAGACTTTCTGCTGCTAATGGATAGTCATTATGCAGGTCATGGAGTTCATGAGGATATTCTAATCAACTTCTAGAATGTAAACCACGCTGTTGATTTGGCGTTAAACTGCCCAACCACTTTAATGCCTTTTGAATATTATTCGGATCACCGCCTGTGTACATATAAAGTTGCGTAATGGAAGTGATGCTCCATAGCCCAACCATACGATTGTTTGGCATCTAAATACAAGAATCGTTAGACTTTTACTTGGATCATAGTCGTCCCAAGTATTTGTTGTTTGCTTAACAGTAATGATGCGACGCCATACTAATTCCTCCACCAATCCGTTTTTCAAATCATCTGAAACATTGGTAAATCCGACAATAAATCAATCAGTACTCCAGTAAACTTTAAGAAAAGCGTCCCAACTCCTCCCGGCGCAGAAATGTAATGCGCGGCTCCAGGCTTAAAAATGTTTCATGCAGTCTTTCTTATAGTTTATCCAAGACGTCCGCCAAACAAAATAACATCAGGCCATCATAGTATGAGTCCTGAATATTCCTCCCATCGATTAACAATCTAACTTCTGCTACGCTTTCTTGAGCCATGCTGGTAAATTCCGGAGTCGCTGATGTCCTTTCCTCTAAACTAGAAAAGAACGTCGCCTTAGGTGGAAGTGAATCTTTCATCAAACCTTTCCCACTGTTCAGTTACTTCATAAGGGTAACGCCCTTTCTAACAAGATTGGGTCCAAAATATTCTTCTGTTTTGGGCAGGACATTAAGGACATGGCCAGTGAATCTAATGGACCCCATCAGTGCTCCAAAGTCGTAGAAAGACATGTTATTAAAGTGAAACACATGTACTTTTTCTGATGACTGTGCAATGCATGCTACCCTGAAGCATCGTCCACTATCCCTTTCATTATAAGGTGGAGTCGTAACTCGCAAAGTTATGAAAGAAATACAGGCACTTCCATGTCTTTGGATCACACTTTTAAGTTTTGAAGATTGCATTTTTGTTATGCGCCCGCTCCTCTGAAACTTTCTGCTAATGAGATCATGGTCTCTTTCTTTTGGGATTCTCTGCGCCTGAATGCGGAGGGCCTAAACCACAAATCCAACAATGTGTGGCTGAGTCTTACAGTTGTGGTCTTCAGCGTCATATGATTTCAGATAAGTTTAGATTATTAGAACAGTCATTGCGCACTTGCTGCATGCGTTTAAGAAGTATTCTGCAGCCTTTGTCCTCTATATAATTCTGCTCTGAATGAACGCCATCCGACCTGACAACGAAGAAAGCAAATGACAAAATTTGATTGATTACTCATTAAGGACAGTTTTTTTTCGAATTGTTTAGTGGCGCCTGGCCCTTCAAAGGAACAATGAGTGAATCGAATCTGCGTAAAACAACATAAGGAGAATCTTATGCATCCGTTCCAGATCTTAAAACGAACTTTAGATCCAGGTGGGGGCGTAAATTAGTTTCTGTATTAAGTCAACTGGACCAAAACAGTGTTTCTTATGTTCGCTCGCGGCTTGAACAGATGGCATTCTTGTTAAACATTCATTCTACAGAATTCTTGTTGTAGCCATCTTTTGAAGTATGCGCATAGTTACTCCATTGATCGTATTAATGTGCAATGCTGTAGCCCCGCAGGTGAAACCATCAGTAGTAAGTCAAATGATTTTTGTCTGGTTCGCCAATTGTTGGGCTGTTCTTTAGACACTTTAATCGGCAGTAGATTTGTTTCCCTCATCCCATGTGTATAACATTAACAGTTATTGGTTTTGTTTATGTCTTCAACCGATCAATTTGGTCTACACTAACAGGAAAAGGACACCCAACTAAAGTTAAATATCATTGATTTAAGGACGATAGTTTAGACACACCCTTAGCGTTTTGCGATATAATGCAGCCTTGCGAGAACACACACACATAAAACATTTGTTGTCTGAATACTTTATGTTAGAACTGCTTCATTTCCCTACCAACTCTCGAGGCAGTGGAATGTAAGACTTGCCAACAACGGTGGCATTCCTTAGCCTAGTTTTAATCAATCTCTAAAACTTTACGCCCTCTGACCAACCAAGCCTCTCATTTTTGGCTTCATCAGCGGCAGCGTCAAACTGGCCAAGCAGTTCGTCTGCCCCAACCGAGTGTTAAGTCGTTTATAGAAAGATAGTCCTGTGGTTTAGTCGAGACCCAGACTTCTAGATTTTCTCATTATTGTACATAGTCGATTAAAACAGCTAACATTACATTAACAGGCGGGTCTATTGTTAGTATACTTGGAACCTGAGAAAATAGCATGTAACAACGCTGCCCCAACGTTTGCCGTATCATGACTTCTAAATCAATATCATTCATGCTCTTGATAACGCTCTCTCCTCAATCATTCCTTCAAAAATCGTCCCTTGTTGCCCATCATATATCTTAGCCATTGTTGAGCATCTTTTCTAACACAAAATAATTTAATTAAATTAAAAAAAAAATAATTAATCAAATCAATATCAACGTCTTATTGGGCTTGACTCATAAAACAAAAGTATAAACACCCTTCGTGTTGTTACAGTTAGCTGTTTAGACGAGTTTAATTGCTCGTTTACTTTTTTTAAAGCATTTTCCTTTTTATTCTGCTCGGCGTTCTGGCTGTTGGAGAAAAAGTTGTCCTCGCCCTTTCTTTGAAGATCAAACTTTTGTCTTTGTAGTCATCAAAATCGGCATGTAAACGATTAAATTACTTCATCCTGAATGTTTGAGTCAACAAGCGCTTATATTTATTTCAGTTTAAACGAACTAAGTTTTAGCCGTTATTAGTTGAACCATAGCTGTGTGCTTTTGGAAGTTTAGTTTTATTTTTTTGCTCAGCAGCGCTACAGCTAATGAACACACACCTAGAAGCTAAAGATCAAACTCCTAGAGTAAAGCTGCGGGTGCGCCTATGCCCGTTGCTAAAGACCAACACTTTGTTACTGCTGATAGAGCACTTAGAGTCGAATGCCCCAGTATTACATAAGTGAACTAGCTTAAAGGCAGCAGAAGACCTTTCGTTGGTTTGCTGTATTTTGGAAAAGGTCTTGCCTAGTATTTTGTTGCATTTGCGTAATGTTTGGTTAATCGAAGGTATTATGTAGGGGTATCTACTATCTCTCTTTTGGCGGCGCTGTAGGCAAACATTTGGATTAAACCTGAACAGACAATGCTTTTTATAAAATAAAATAATTAGTATTGGATATCTTTTAATATCTGATATTTTCAATATTCAGCTGCGCATCATATATTAAAAAACAAATGGTACATTTAAGCGGTTTATCGCTTCTTCTTCTTTAATCAATTTGAAATGTTTATTACGTCTCTCCACAGTTCTCCTCTCTCCGCTTCCCATGCAACTGATTATCCTCTGTTTTGACCCTTAGGTCAATCCATAAACCGTATTTTTGTTGTTAAATAATCATGCAACCTAACAAAGTGAAGAGTAAATCTTTTAGACCCACGTCCTGCTGATAGACTTCTACCCCTCCCACCCCCAAACAATTTTCTTATTTTCGTCCAAAATGATGTAAGGTCTAAGCCCGCTAGCGTAAGATATGTTATTACTACCATCATTGTACATTGCACTTTCGCTAATTTAGGATTAAATAACTTTTCCCACTTGGCTCTTTGAACGGTTTTCTTCATCTTCACACAGCAATATAAATACCTTAAGAGATCTTGCTGCGACACTAAAAACAAAAATTCCATATAGTTCAGCCCTGCTTCCGGATAAGTTGTATGATGAATCACTCTTTCGTAAAAATTGCTAATTTGACTGATATTGTGCTCAACAGCCTTGCTAAATTAGGGTGCTAACAACGTCAAACACTAACGTGAGTACAGAAATGCTGTCCTTAGCATCGGTGTCTGAAGAATTTGATAACACGATTGTATTCAATAAAAGTTAGTTCATATGACAAAAATTACCCTGTCTTTTAATGCTCCTTGAAAGACGTGCATGCGCTTTAACAACTCAAAAATCTAAGGGAAGGAAAAAGCGATTTCCATACGCAAACTTTACGGCTCCATACTTTTTGCCGTCTTAGTAATCTTCAGCGCCTATCTATGTTTTAGTGCTTCTTCTTCATTTCGATTCCTTGAAACGCAAGACAGCCCTTTTCATTCCCGGTTAGCCATAGATCAGAATAGGTTAAACTATGTCTGCATTGTGTAAAGAAAATATTTCTTGCCCCTTCAAGTTTTATAGAAATTTTCTTAACAATTGCCCGCCCCAAATTCTGGACAACTGTCCTGTTGTGTCCAGTTGTTTGAATCGATAATATATTTGAAAGTAAGACGCGCAGAGCCTGGAAAATCACTTCATCTGCTCCTAGGCCGGAAAATATGACGTAAGAAATTTGATCTGCATCAATAGTAGATGATTATTTTGGAACAGTAAAATCCGTTAATTTCCCTTCACGCCAAAGGGTTTCTGTCTTCAGTCTTCTATGCGGTCCAGAATCGATCCATATGCATGTACATTTTTTATAAAACAAAATAAAAAAATTAATTATTAAAG
This sequence comes from Conus ventricosus, assembly GCA_018398815.1. Classification (NCBI taxonomy): domain Eukaryota; kingdom Metazoa; phylum Mollusca; class Gastropoda; order Neogastropoda; family Conidae; genus Conus; species Conus ventricosus. The sequence continues at coordinate 33,490 of JAFLJL010019232.1, forward strand.
GAAACAGGCAGGCATTGAAGATGAAGATTTTGATGTTTTTGATCCTGTGAAGATTGACATGCGTGAATGACTCCTTTGTGGCAACATCGCTCGGGCTCACTTTGCGGCGTGAATTAACAGAAAGTAAGGTCAGATCAAAATACCAAAGTTTAGGCCAAGAACCTCCCGAATTTAAGCCCTAAAGATTTTGAAGTAAAAGATGACCAATTGTTTGTGAGGAGCGACCAGACAACTTGTTCAGCTACAACTAAAAAAGACCCATCAAAGTTTTAGTCCGTGGGTTCAATAGAAATAGACTCCTGCGAGCGTACAAAATCGGCCTTGGCCATGTTAGGGTCCAAATAAGGGCGGAGGCAGTATCAAAACTTCAAACACACTGCAAGAACTCCCGACAGATAACCCAAATGCAAAACATGAACTTAAAGAATTAAATCAATCAGCAGGTGAATTATAAATGTAAAAGAAGCAGAATCCGAGTTTTCAGAAAAACAGCGTTAAAAAAGACTATGCACGACACGCCGCTCCCCATGCGAGAACTAACGGGCCCTTATCATGCTTTAAGAACCATCAAAGGCGAATTAATCAAACATATTAGCAAAACTAGGTGAACCTAGATGACATTAAAAAAAGAGAAAAAGAAAAACTCGTTGAGGCTGATGACTCCAACTTAGGCCTGATATTAAAAAAGAATCCCCAAGACTAATGATCTTGAACAAGAAATATCAGCAAGACTAGAAGACGACTACTAACCGGGACCAATTACGAACTCAAGTGAATAGAATAAGAGAAACTATCGAAAAAATTTTATATGAAGACAAAACACTAGCATAACGAATACGAACACTGTTTAGAGAGCAAGGTGTCACCTTAGCAAGCGTTATAACGCCTTAGGATTTTGCAAGAAGCACTCTGGTGTTGGCTATTACAGCGGCGTGGAGGCCAAAGTCCAGTGCCTCCCACCACCATCCCCACCACACCTGATAATCATGGTAAAAAAACAGCTTGATCATCTTGCGAGTTTATTAAAAAAATTAGCTGGTAAAGCTATAGACTCATTACCTGGTATATAAGAGTGAGTATTGTTAGCTGGCTTTTGTCCACAGCAAGCAAAGTAGTTTGGCTTTATGGACGAGGCCCTTATGGGCATTAGTTCTCTAATAGTTGGGTAAATATTTAGTATAAAAATAAAGACCCGAGTAATCCTAGGCCAGTTAATCCAAGAACAAGCGCATGTCTTTTTCATATTCATGGTCATCGCGAACAAGAGTCCGCAGCTTTTCCGAGTCTTCATAGCCTTTGGGCTTTGAGGCCTCGGGATTGGATGACTTATCTTGGGGGGTCATCCTTGTTTTTTTATTTACTGAGCTTGCAATAGACTGCGCAACTGCCCAAGAATTTATGTCGATTTGGTTCCGACCTTCTGATCATTTCCTGCAACAAGAATATCATTGTTTGTTAGTTCATTATTGTTCCTACACTGGAGTCTGAGTCAGAGGTTAGATAAGCATGTATAAACCAGTGCCAACAGCAAAGACACTTTGCTCTTGCGTATTGTAAAACATCATGGTACCTTTTAACCATGAAGTAATCAACTGTAGAATTTAATGGCATCCTCTAAATTGCTAAGTATTGTTTTTGTGCATCAAAGCAGTAGAAGGATCATTATGCACGATCTTGCCTGTGCATGTGAACCTAGCAAACACCAAACGTAAGTACGCATAGAGTCATTTATTTCGTTTTCTATTCCTGGCTTTAGTTAGGCCTTTAGAAGTGTCTAAGATAACTGGTGTCCAGCTGTTTTTATGCTCTTGCTCTATGGACCCGAAGGTGAACAGCTGTGCCTGAAGATAAAAGATGTGTAAGGAGGAATCCCAATCATACTTATAACTTTCTTGTGCGCTCCCCAATATAAGGGGGTGCCTAAGCCATGATTAAGATCCGACTTTTGTCTAAAGTCTGTCTAAATGTTAATATTGAATTCGTTACAGATTCTTACAAAACCTTCAATGTCATCAGTTGCTGAATGGATTACACGGTTTGTCATTTGGTAAGGCGCTTGCAGTTCAGTCAAAATAAACGCCTTAAGTGTAATAGAAATGAAACTATACACTGACCTAACCAAAGGATTAGATGATTTCAGTGATCTGCATACGACACTCCAACACCCAGTTGATGTCACAAAACACGCAAAGTATAACTGGTTCTGATAAAACTGAGCATCGGAATAACTGAACCAACACTTTTGGTAAGATAGTCTTTTTTTAACAGGGGGGTTAAGAATCTGCTTAATGGAGTACATTACCTTTTTATGAAATGTTGTCAGTCTGGGTCACAGAAATGTCGAGGGTGTCCATTAGTATAATTTTTAAATATTGTAGTGCGGCCCAACAGAATATTATGCAACATTAATATTTGAATGCACTTCATTTTTAAAATTTGTTATTTAAAAAAATGTTTGTAACAATAACAACTCAAGACCACCCTTTCGTTTTAGAACATGCTATTTATAACGAATGCGGAACCAGAACGTTCGCGCTCCATGAAATATTCTACAAAGTCGTATGTTTAATATAAGCAAAGCCAAGGAGACTAATAAGATTGAAAAAAGTTAATAATAGAGGCCGAAATAGTTAGCCAGTAAACCATACCTGATGTTATTACGGGTTTGCTCGCTAAAAGAAGCAATGAGTAACTTCGACATTACTCTCAAACCTTAACAATGCAAATCTACAAACATGTTGCCTTCAAACCTGAAGAAGAAGATGTAGGGTACTATTTGATAAAGAGCTCTAAAAAGTATTAGGCTTTACAACTGCCAATCGGCCCGTTCATATTTTAGAGTTGCAGCAAACAAAACTACTTATGAGGGAGAAAATCCGCTTCGACTTGCATTACATTCATTACTCTTATATACATTTGTATGAGCTAAGCACTGATGAAAACTTATATTATGGGAAGACCCCTCAACTTTTTAAGAGCTCTTCGTCAGGGAAAGCTGCATATTGGCGATATAATAATACAATTCCCTACATTTAACAGTTTAAAAGATTAGTTTGTGGGGAGGTCGGAAACATTATAAAATAAAAGTCAAGACAAAGCGGGAAAGTTGTGAAATGTGATAACCTGCCACATTGGTTTTGGAAATAAAAATACTAACGAACTAAAAAATAAATGCCGTGGCCAGAAGAATCAGAGTTTACATTAGCGCCTGTAAGGTGTAATAACCATAGATTAAAAGACTATGCAGACTTGCGTTACTTTGAAACTAAAATGGTGAGATAAGGCGCATTGTATGGTTTTGATGTACACAAGAGATTGTGATTATAAACCAAAGAAGGTTGCGACAGCAAAAAGTTTCCTAAACTAGAACAACTGCGCAATTATATTATCTATAGCAATAATGTTGGCCAGTATGAATATAAAATAGTTTGAAAACCTGAACCTCAAATGGCACTTAGAACCAAAATTTATAACTGGGACATAAAAATTTGAATTCATAAGCCCATTTACAAATTTTAGCCGTCAAAAAAGTTTCAGAAAAGCATTCACTCTGGCCCTTTACATGTAAAGTCTTAGTCCGGACGACAAAGTCGGAAAGAAATTGAAATAACGCCATAATGGGAAAAACGGTACATCCTCCACAGAAAAGAAACTGTTGTAAAAAAAGCTTCTACAAAATTACAGTTCTTTCCAAGCAGAAAATTAGGAGACACGTTCACAATGATATTTGAAATTTCTGTCTTTAAAGATGTGGAGAGGGATGGGGTTGTGGGCGTTAGTGATGACCTTATAAAAGGAATTAATATTAGCTGGCAAAACTTAGACGTTAAACGCCTCTTAACGTTACCATCGTCGTTCTTCACAATGGTGAGGATATTAGATCATAACAACAAGCAACAAAATCAATGTTAACTTAAATAGAAACAATCTTACAGAAACTGAATTGGATTAATCTTACCCATTTAGGCCTCGTAGGGTTTTATTATACTGAACAAGTTTTGACGGAGAGTATGATAAAAATAATAACTGGATTAGATTAAATTCTGTTATAAAACTATGGAGCAGTTAAACTTTATGATAAAAATCCCCTCATTGTTCAATGATTTGTGGGCAGACTGGTTGTGGAAAAACAATATTTGTCCTAGACTTATTACAAACAGTTTATCGCTATAATTTTGATCATATTGTGATTTTCTGTCCAAACACTTAAAAGGAACAAAGCATATCATGATAGAAGGTTTATATGGACAGACAATGACGTATATTTAGTTAATCCTAGCACTAAACTGAGTGAGTGTTTAGAATACTTTTATAAAGTATTTGAAGGAACGCAGACACTCTTTATTATAGATGACTGTTCGGCAGAAAAAGATATAGTTAAAAGAGAAACACTTTGTCAAAGCTGGCTTTCAGCGGAGACACGATGGGATAAGTGTGTGGATTTTATGCCAGAAATATAACTCGGTTTTTAAAAGACTTTAGAGAACAGTTAAAGACTGTAGTGTTATTTCACATGAAAGACAGAGACTCATTTGAAGAATGTTTGCGCGAAAATGATGTTATTGAAAATGACCAGGGAAAAACACAGGATTAAGCAAAAACTAAAATCTGAAAAGTTTAGTAATTAGTATTAAAAACGGATAACCCTACACAGTATGTTTGTTTGTAGATAATCGTTATTTTTTGGTTATTGAAGTCTTACTTGTCAGAGAACAGGAAAAGGCGGCTTTTAGGCCACTTTCGCCCAAAAACTTGGTGGAGGAGCAATGTGAGTTAGAATTGGTAAAATGCTGTTCTCTACTGATAATAATTATCTGAATATTGCTTTATATGGCGCACAGGCCAAAATCTTCGCACGTCCGTGAGGAATCTTATAAGTCCAGTTTTGTTGGAGGGGTCATGTGCCGACACTCTTGGTGACGTATCCAGGCGGGTCTGGATAGTGACGTCTGGTTGGGCGTTGGGACTGAGTGTTTTGGGCACTGATATCATGCTGGGGTTCATTTCTTGGCTGTGGCTCGTTTGCATGTGCGGCCACATTCTCCTTCAGGAAGCGACGGTTCCGCCGGTATATGCTGCCGTCAGATGTCTGGATCTCGACAGATCTTGGTGTGTCTGCTTTCTTGATGATTTTGGCAGGTTGCCAACGGTCTCCTGTATACAGCTGGACTTGGGTTTTCGCCCCTATCTTGAGTTCAGGCAGTGTGTAAGCGGAGCGGTTGTACTGCTTCGCTTGGGACTGCTGTAGTTCATGTCGACGTTGCATGACACTGTGGGGTTGGATGGTTTTGGGGGCTAGCTGGTTGGTGGTTGCAGGAAGTGTGGAGCGTAACTGACGTTCCCATCAGCAACTGTGATGGTGATGCGAGTTTATCCACCGGGGTTGTGCGGTACTCCAGCAGTGCCCGTTCTGGGTTGGTTCTTTCAGTGTGTGCTTTTTCCAGGATCCTCTTTGCAGTCTGGACAGTTTTCTCAGCCAAACCATTTGACTGCGGATATCCCGGGCTCGATGTCACGTGGTGGAAATCCCATCGGGCTGCGAACAGGGCGAAATCATTTGAGGCGTACTGGGGGCCATTGTCACTTATGACTGTTTCCGGCACTCCATGTCGAGCGAACTGTGTGCACAGCTTCTTGATGATGGCTATGGAGGTTGTCGAGGTGAGTTCATCTAGTTCGAAATATCTGCTGTAGTAATCTACAGTGATCACGTATGTTTTGTTGTCCCATTTGAATAGATCTGTTCCAATTTTCTGCCAGGGTCGGGAGGGTACATCATGGTGGATGAGGGGTTCTTGGGATTTGAGGGGAGGTGGGGTATACATGTGGGACATGTGGAGACGAGGTTCTTGATGTCTTGGGTGATGCCTGGCCAGAACAGTGTTTGTCGGGTTCGCAGGGTTGTCTTCTCTATGCCAAAATGTCCTTCGTGGAGTATTTCCAGCATGATCTTTCTTATCAGTGGTGGGATGAAGATCCTTTCGCCTTTCAGGATAACATCATCGACCATGGTGAGTTCGTCTCTGTAGTTCCAGAACTCTAGGGCACTGGGATGGCATTGTTTTCTGGTCTCTGGCCATCCTTGCTTGATGTACGTCTTGAGGTGGTGAAGCTGTATGTCATTGTTTGTTGCGTTCTGTATTTCTTTCAGCTTGTTATCACTGATGGGCATGTTCTTCATGACTGCATGTATTTGGGTGTCAAATTCCTTGCTCATCTGGTCATTTGGGTCGCACGGGATGTGCTTTCGGGAAAAGTGTCAAGCCACTGGTATGCTTTGTCCACTGACATGCATGACTTTGATGTCATATTTTTGCAATTGCAGGAGCATACGTTGCAGCCTGGGTGGTGCGGATGATAGACGTTTCTTGGTGATCGCTTCCAACGGTTTGTGGTCAGTGTGCACGATGGTTTGTCGGCCGTAGACGTATTGGTGGAAGCGCTTGCACCCAAACAGAATAGCATACAGCTCCTTTTCTATTTGGGCATAATGTTGTTCCGTTTCGTTCAGTGCTTTGGAAGCAAAGGCGACTGGTTTGTCGTCTGGAGAAGGGTGGCTCCTAGTCCATGCTGGCTGGCATCCACTTCCAGTGTGACCGGCTTTGTTGGGTCGAAAAATGCGAGAACAGGTTGGGATGAGATCACGTGCTTGGTTTTCTCAAACGCAGTTTGCTGGGGTGTGTCCCATACAAACTCAGTGTCACTTTTGAGGAGGTCTCGCATAGGTTTTGTTATCTCAGAGAGGTGAGGGGCAAACTTTGATAGGTAGGTGATCATTCCAAGTACTGTTTGGAGTTCCTTAAGGTCTGATGGAGGCGGCATATTCAGGATGGCTGAAACTTTTGCAGGATCTGGTTTAGAGACCCTGGGACGTGATGAGGTGGCCAAAGTATTCAACTTCCTGTGCCCCAACAGTTAGCTTTTCTGCGTTCAGTTTCAAGTTCTTTTCTTTGGCTCTGTTCAAAGCGGTTCTCAGGTTGTTGTCATGTTCCTTTTGGTCAGAGCCTGAGACGATGATGTCATCCACCAGTGGCGTTACTCCGGGATCCTTCGAAGATCTCATCCATCTTTTGCTGGAAAATGTCCTGCGCACAGATCGGTCCAAAAGGAAGTCTTTTGAAACGATATCTGCCTCCATGCGGTGTGTTGAATGTAGTCAGGTAGGAGGACTTTTCATCCAACATGAGTTGCCAATAACCGGATTGTGCGTCCAGCTTGCTGAATACCTTAGCGTTGGACATTTTTGCTAAGGCATCATCCAGGGTTGGCGTTGGGTAGTGGGGACGTCGTGTCACTTCATTGAGGTCTTTGGGGTCGAGGCAAATCCTTAACTTCCGTTTGGTTTTTCGACCACTACCATGGAGTTCACCAGTCAGTTGGCTCGGTCACTTTTTTGATGGACGTCCATGCTCTCCATCCTCTTGATTTCCTCCATAATTCGGTCCTTCATGGAGTGGGGCACTCGTCTAGGTGCGTGCACTTTTGGGATTGCGTTGGGCTGTATGTGGATGTGGACTTCTCCTTCCAGTGAACCGAAATCGTTGAATATTGCTTTGTTATTGTTAGTACTGATTCTTTTGTGAGAGGTGGTTCACTGACAGAAAGAATCAGTTTGATGAGGTTTAGATCCGGGAGGTTTGGAGACTCAATACTGGCCGTGTGTGTCCAGTATCCGCAATGATGAAGTCTTGTTTCATCGTTCTTCCTTTGTAGCTGCAGTCCATGGTGGTCTTTCCTTTCACGTTGAGAGCTTGTCCTGTGTAGCTGTAAAGCCTCTGTTTGGTCTGGATCAGAGGTGGCTGTTTTATTAGCTGTTTGTAGTTTTTCAAGGGAATCACATTTACCTGAGCACCTGTGTCTATTTTGAAACTCATCTTGTCTCCATTTTCAAGGTCGAGCTCGACGTATGCTGTATCAGGTCGTGTGGGTTTCTCGTTTATTTCGTATATATAGAGTTGTCCTGATCATTTTCCACTTCCTCTTGGACAAGCCTGTGGACGGCTTGCTTGCTTCTCTTTTTTAGGCAGCATTTCTCGTAATGGTTCTGTTTCTTGCAGTAGTGGCAGGTTTGTCCGTATGCAGGGCATGATCTCCTGTCGCGAGTTCCTCCACAGTTTCTGCAGCGGTTTCTATTTTGCTGCTGGTGATCCCGGTCATGACGTGGATGATCTCTATGTCGCTGCCGTTCTTGTTGTTTTTGACTCACTGCTGCTATTTCGGCGGCAGCTGGTCTGCTTGACATTGATTTGAGATATTGTTGTGTGGTCTCGAAATTTGTAGCAAATCTGGATAGCTTTGTCCATTGTCAGCGTGTCGCCTCGGTGAGGAGTTTTTCTCTGATGTCGCGCGACTGGACACCCGCTACGATGCGGTTACGCACCATCTCATCACTGTTCGCGTATTCACAGTCTTTGACCAGATTTCTCAAATCTGTCACAAAGGAATCGAATGCTTCTCCTTGGTCTTGTTTTCTTTCCTGGAAAATGTAACGAGCGAATACAGTGTTCTTGTTTGGGAACAGTGAGCTTTGAATCTTGCGAAAATGGTGTCGACTTTCTTTCCGTCTTCATCTGAAAGGTTCCATGACTTGAAAATCTCTCTACCTTTATCTCCTATCCATATACGGACGTATGCTGCCTGTTCCTCTTCATTTGTTTTCTTCAGTGGGCCAAGAAACATCAGCCTAGCATGATCTTCAAATTTTGTCCATTCTGTGTCTAAATTGTTTGCAGTCCAATTCATGGTCGGATTTTGTTGGGAGGCCATACTTAATATACGTACCACTAAACCACACCCTTACTTCAACGACGTTATGTGTCTTTGCTTCGCTAATGGAGGTTATGACGTTTTGATTTGGTGTATAAATCGAAACGTAACGAGCACCAGTCCTCGCACCACTTTCAGAGTGGCATGCGAGGGGTCTGCCACTGAAACGCCGAAATGTTCGAACACCAAAACCGAAAAAAAGCCTAACGACGTTCTTGCACAGTGTCGGAGGGCCGGTAACTGTATGGATCAAACTGGCTTTTTTTTCTTAAATTCAGATTTCGTAAACCTTACCTGTCATGTCACAGTGTTTGTTTGTTTGTTTGGGTTTTCATCCCACTTCTGACACCATGTAAAATGTCTGGGTGTGTGCTAGAACCAAACATACGAGTCAATGTAGGAGATTGGCTTGAACACAACGGCCATCACTTCAAGAGTCCTCGAAGAGCCCCCCCAAGGGAAATAACTCTATCGCTTCAGCTACGATAACAATGTTACAACAATATCAATAAGTTTCTCTATGACACCGGCGTCGTATTTTCCCTTCTTCATGTTGAAAAATGCAAATGGCGGGAGAATATAGCACAGAGTTTTCTCCGAGAATTATCTCCCATACCCGGCACGGCAATCCGTTTTTGCTTTGGAACGGAAGAGCAACCGTTCGCCATTGCCAGACGTGTTAAACGGGCAGATAAACGGATTGACGGAACGGAACATGGGTACAGTCGTTCTTTTTCTTTACTTGTTCGTTAGTTTGCCGGTTTGGCGGATGCGGTTTGCCGGTCAGCAAAAACGGATGCATGGAAACGTGGCTTAATGTTGTCACTGCCACATCCGTGCCCACATCGCTGATAGGCGATGCCACAGTCACTTGTACATATCCTAAACAAGGTACTCAATGACCCTCTGCACCTATCACCTGCACCACCAGAGATGTCCCACCTGACGTGATCTTTGGGTTTCTGAAAGATTAAATTTTCATCTGATCTAAGATTTTACGGAAGAAAGATCTTTAACGAAGTTTCTGGTGCGTTTTTAGAAGGTGTAATATAAAGAAATGTGTGAATGGTATGTTTTGTTTTTCTTTAATAACTTGTAAGTTGACTTCAACATGGTGACAGCCCTGATGTGGCCCTTTGCGGTCGGCTGGGCTATAGGCAACATTACCTTACCATTACCTATTTTGCCACGCACATACACTTCACAATCATTTGGTCTGTTTGTTTTGTCTGCCACTGTCATGCTTTCAACCACCTTTCCAAGTTTCATTGCATCAACATTGCAGTGACCTGTCTATCACTGCCATGCTTTCAACCACCTTTTCAAGTTTCAGTCCATCAACATTGCAGTGACCCAAGATTTCGTGCCATCCGTTCAGACCATTTGTGTAATTTATGCAATCAGTGTCAATATTTTGATCCAAGGTTTGCAGATAATACAATCTGACATGTTTTTCATGTTGAATTTTGTGCTATCTTTATAAACAAGTTCAGCAGAACCTGGTTGGAACAAACTCTTGGCACCTTGTTCAATGGCAGCTTGCATTGAGAATATGTTTTGAGGATAGGAGGGTACATGTACATACAAAACGTTTTTTTTTAGTGAAGCAGTAACACATCTTCCATTCGTGCCCATAATCATTACATTCACATCTCTCCTTTTCAGTGCAATATTGTTTTGTCTCTCCCCATTTGCAAGTTCTATGTAATGTTTTTCAGGGTCAGGTTTCTTCAAAACAGACAAATTGTGACTTATCATTGAAAATGTGCGTGGTTGCACCACAGTCAACTAGCATTTTTTTTTTTAATGACTTGTGAGTTGATTTTAACGTGGTGACAACCCTGATATGGCCCTTTGCGGTCGGCTGGGCTATAAGCAACATTACCTTACCTTATCTTACTTATATTTTTTTCAGTTAGGATGTGTGTTAGAGAGATTGAGAGAGTGCGCGCGCGCGAGTGCGTGCGTCCTCGGGCGCTCGCGCACACGTGAGAGAGAGAGAGAGGGGGGGGGGGGGGGGGAGAAAGAGAGAGACAGAGACTGACATAGAGAGAGAGACACACGCACATAGAGAAAGAGAGAGAAGGAGTCTGTTCGGTTGTTTTTATGTATGGCTGTCTGTGTGCAGGGAGTGGCACATAGAGAGAGAGAGAGAAGGAGTCTGTTCGGTTGTTTTTATGTATGGCTGTCTGTGTGCAGGGAGTGGCAACACGCGCATAGAGAGAGAGAGAGAGAAGGAGTCTGTTCGGTTGTTTTTATGTATGCCTGTCTGTGTGCAGCGAGTGGCAAGTCTCTGAGTTCTAAGACACTCGAAGCCCAGCCCTTGATACAGACGGAGAATGCAAAAAAAACTAACGTCAGCCTGATCGGTGGAGGTAATATGCTAAACACACATACGTTGTAGTGCCTTTCAGCCAGTCAAAGTGATTACATTGCTGAGACACGACAGGGAGACAGACAGACATGCTGAACACACGTACCTTGTGGTGCCTTTCAGCCAGTCAAAGTGATTACATTGCTGAGACACGACAGGGGGACAGACAGACATGCTGAACACACGTACCTTGTGGTGCCTTTCAGCCAGTCAAAGTGATTACATTGCTGAGACACGACTGGGAGACAGACAGACATGCTAAACACACATACGTTGTAGTGCCTTTCAGCCAGTCAAAGTGATTACATTGCTGAGACACGACAGGGAGACAGACAGACATGCTGAACACACGTACCTTGTGGTGCCTTTCAGCCAGTCAAAGTGATTACATTGCTGAGACACGACAGGGAGACAGACAGACATGCTGAACACACGTACCTTGTGGTGCCTTTCAGACAGTCAGAATGATTACATTGCTGAGACACGACAGGAAGACAGACAGACATGCTAAACACACGTACCTTGTGGTGCCTTTCAGCCAGTCAGAATGATTACATTGCTGAGACACGACTGGGAGACAGACAGACATGCTAAACACACGTACCTTGTGGTGCCTTTCAACCAGTCAAAGTGATTACATTGCTGAGACACGACAGGGAGACAGACAGACATGCTGAACACATGTACCTTGTGGTGCCTTTCAGCCAGTCAGAATGATTACATTGCTGAGACACGACAGGGAGACAGACAGACGAACGGCTGGTGCAGCACTATGGGTCTTAGGTTCAATGCATCCCCAATTTTTAACCCGAATTCTAAACCTAACCAACCCTCTCTCTCTCTTCTCTCTCTCTCTCTCTCTCTCTCTCACACACACACACACACACACCAACCTTCCTCTCTCTCTCTATCTCTCTCTACACACACACACACACACACACACACACACACACACACACACACCAACCCTTCCTCTTCTCTCTCTCTCTCTCTCTCTCTCTCTCTCTCTCTCTCTCTCTCTACTACACACACACACACACACACACACACACACACACACACACACCAACCCTTCCTCTCTCTCTCTCTCTCTCTCTCTCTCTCTCTTTCTCTCTCTCTCTCTCTCTCTCTCTCTCTCTCTCTCTCTCTCTCTCACACACACACGCACACGCGCGCGCGCGCGCGCATATATCTATCTACACATCTATCTATCTATCTATCCATCAACAAGCGCCTGCCTCATCCTCCCTCCCTATTTCTTCTCCCGTACTTTGTACCACTCACAGTGAAACATCCTCCCTCCCTATTTATTCGCCCGTACTTTGTACCACTCACAGTGAAACATCCTCCCTCCCTATTTCTTCGCCCGTACTTTGTACCACTCACAGTGAAACATCCTCCCTCCCTATTTATTCGCCCGTACTTTGTACTACTCACAGTGAAACATCCTCCCTCCCTATTTATTCGCCCGTACTTTGTACCACTCACAGTGAAACATCCTCCCTCCCTATTTATTCGCCCGTACTTTGTACCACTCACAGTGAAACATCCTCCCTCCCTATTTATTCGCCCGTACTTTGTACCACTCACAGTGAAACATATTATTTTAGAGTGTTGGGACTTGCACGATGTGAGACATAAACATTTTACAGCAGACTCCATGAAAACCTTGTTCAGATATGTCCCACCTGATGTGATCTTTGAATTTCTGAAAGAGATTAACATTTTTCATCTGATCTAAGATTTTATGGAAGAAAAATTTTTAACGAAGTTTCTGATGCGTTTTTAGGCGGCGTATTTTAAAGAGATGTGTGAAAGTTTTTTTTTTCTTTTTTTCTTTTTTTTTTGTTTTGGTGTCACTTGTGAGCTGACGTTAACGTGATGAGGTCATACGAGGATAAGGGCTAAGCACAGATGTGCTTTTTTTTTTTTTTTTTTTTTTTACATCCAGTCCTTGCCTTGAGTAGGGTCAACAATGCAAAATAAGACAAGGTTATAAATGCAGAAGCATGCAAAAAGTGGCTGGAACTAAAATATGATACGCAATAAGAAAATAAGTAAAATGAGAGAGAGAGAGAGAGAGAGAGAGAGAGAGAGAGAGAGAGAGAGAGAGAGAGAGAGAGGGAGGAAGGAGTGCAGGCAAGGGCAAGACAGGCGAGAGTGGAGTGCTGGAAAGAGCATGTTTAGAACAATCTAACAAACAAAGAATACCACGGAAATGCAGGACAATCAGTTTTGAATGCAAGACAATCAAAAGAGCACAAATGGATTTTTGAAAAAGCGTAATGATAGCCAGTCACCGTGAGTGTGGGGTGAGGGGAGTATGTCATATCTAAATAACAAATCAACATCATTCTAGCAGAAAATAGCTACTGGGGAGAGAGAGAGAGAGAGAGAGAAGAGAGAGAGAGAGAGAGAGAGAGAGAGAGAAGAGAGAGAGCATATGCCCATGGTCTGTTGACCTCGCCAGTGTTCTCTTGTTACAGAGGATGCCTGACGGCCAGTCCTCGGACCAGCGCCAGATTGTGGTGACGTCAGACCAGATGTCGGAACTGTACAGCAGGGGAGGCAACAACCAGGTTTGCAGGGAGCGGGGTCGGTGACTTCCCAGGGTGTCGGCCCTTCATGTAGGACCCGGTGATGATGCAAAGGTCTGGACCTGCCCGACTCCCCCCCCCCCCCCCCTCCCCACCCCACCCCCCTCCACACCACCGCCCTCCAGCCTCACCATGATTCTGCCATCAACGCTTATAGCCCAGGTCATGCCAGTCATTCACACAAACTCACGGGAGCACGGCTGTCAGCTTCACACATACTGTCTGCACTCTGTTCACCGCGTGTCGCCAGTCAGTCACACAAACTCACGGGAGCACGGCTGTCAGCTTCACACATACTGTCTGCACTCTGTTCACCGCGTGTCGCCAGTCAGTCACACAAACTCACGGGAGCACAGCTGTCAGCTTCACACATACTGTCTGCACTCTGTTCGCTGCGTGTCGTAATATTGACTCAAGCATAGAGGCGTCGTTTTCTTTTTCATTTTCTCTTTATGAAACTACTCAATCAATGTTCTGTTTTGCATACTCGTCGACATTTGCAACATTATGGTTTTTTAGGCAGACTATATATATATATATATATATATATATATATATATATATATATATATATATATATATATATATATATATATATATATATATATATATACCGTACAAATCGAGCATCACGTGGCTTTAAAGAAACTAATTGCGAGAACAAAACCGCGGGCAGGGGAAGGGATGGATGGATCGAAAAATATGAATCGTTCATTGCATTTCCAGAAAATAAAATAGCTATTTGCCTATGTGACTCACATGTAATGAAAACACGCCTCAGGAGGATGAAGTGCAAATGATGGGTGGAGCAAAATATTATTAATGGAGAAGTAGTATATAACGCCACTAACATCTACCGTAGGATGATCACCACGGAGCTGCTGATGAAAGAGTTTAGATTACAAGGATGTTTCCCAAAGAAGAATATGCGGGGTAGTAGCAATTGGGGTGTCGACAATTCCAGCTACACCAGTCTAATTGTTGCAGCAATTAAGGTTGTTGTTTCTTCTGTTCAAGAAATATTTCGTTTGCCTTGGCTCAGTTTTACAATGACATTGTAAATAATACTTTCTCCAGATACATTTTGCAACAACAAAACAGCAGAAGGAAATAAGTGGAAAGAAGAATAGAACAAAAGCTGCAGAAACAACAAACATCCAACAAACAATATTGACATCTGCCCCTCCTCACCCTTCCCACATACACATGATTAAGTCGTTTTATGAAAATGACGCAGACATGCATAAAGGTATACAATTCTTGCACATCATCTTCTATTCAGCCCCATTATTCTGCATTTTGTAGTAGATTCCTACTGAAACTGCTGTGACTAATATGATAATACTAAGTTTTATTCATAAAACTTGTGGGCATTGCAGATAGAGCAATTGATTGAAAAGATCATCTTGTTCATGCCATTTTTGGACAAATGTATATATGCTGCTTCGGCATAAATGTTCTCTTTTCTCGATTGGATACTTTTGCTTTATATTTTGTTTTTGAGTTTGTTAGTACAGGTATATTTTCCTTTTGGCTTTCATAGAAACGTGTAGCATTTGTCAAGAAGTAAGTAATTTAATGACACCATCTGTTTAAGATCCATCCATTACTCCTAACAAACTATATCTGGGTCAAGTCAAAAATCTCTTTTCACCCACCACCCACATTTCAATCCATTGAGTCACAAAAAAAATTAAAAAAAAAAAAAAAAAACTTGAAAACTGGACAATTCCACGCAAGTGCACACGTTCTTCGTTCTCTCAACCGTGGCAGCACAGTGATGGGCTTCTACGTTTGCAAAACATTAAACATCTGTTTCTTGGTAGACATCTGTTTTCTTCATATTTGTGTTGTGCATTTTATATCGATGTTATTATTCTTTTGTCAATCTTTAAAAAGAAATGGTATTAGTTCCGAAAGTCAGTGCAGAGAAACACATTACAGGACAAAAGCTGATGCATTTCGACCTCGTG
>JAFLJL010019233.1:7102-16978 GCA_018398815.1 Conus ventricosus
TTTGATCGCTTCAGATCGCTTAATTAGAAGGTAGATTTGTTGAAAACAATCTGAAGCGATCAAAGCTAAGTGAATTTTCGTTGTTTTATTCGTTTATATATCACCTGACGAAGACCTAAGAGGTCGAAACGCGTTATGTTTTGTCTTGTAACTCGTTTGTCCACGTTCTCTGGGCGGTTCGCTAACATTTATTTAAGATTTGTTTAGATTTCCGCCTGCAGTCGTCTCGCTTTGCAACTAGATCTACTAATAGCTGTAAATAAAAGAAACCGAGTAGCTGTGCGCGCGCGCGCGCGTACGTGTGTGTGTGTGTGTGTGTGTGTGTGTTTAAGTTTCAACAAATCTACCTTCTAATTCAGCTGATTTCCCTTTCAAATCCACCTCATCATCCAATGTTCCATATAAACAAGGTGAATGTCTCAAAGATCAACAACTAAAAAAATAAAATAAAATAAAATAAAAAAATAAGTTTTCGAATTATGTCAAGCCATATTTTTTCATCCCATGCACTAAAAAATGTTGCGTCTTATAATTGGTGGGAACTTAAAATCTTGAAAATAATTCTTTTGCGAGTCGGCCGAACAACTGGGGCAAACAAATTATAAGACAAAACAAAAATTTGTTTGTCCGTGTCGTTTGGCGGACTCACTAACAAAAATTACCGTTAAAATTTGTTTCCAGTTTCGCCTTCAGTCACCAAACTTTGAAACTAACTGGTGGATAGATCGCCGGGCAACTTTTCAACTCTCTAAACCTGTCAACTACGTCATTTTTAACATTGTGGAACTGGATGGGTGTACATAAAGAATCGCGCTCCATTCACGTAAGAAAGATTACTGTTCCGCCGAACAAAGGAGACAAACCAGAGACGTCTCTGGACAAACGAAGTACATGACAAAACACGACACATTTCGACCTCTTTGGTCTTCTTCAGACAAGACAAACAACATTCAAGACAATGAAAATTAAGAACGATCTCTTACCTGCCAAAACTTGGCGCAAAATGGATGTGGAATGAAAACGAGGCTCCATTTGGGCGCACGTACATATTTCGTTAAGAAACTCGTCACATGACCTCAAACACATCGCCGCACGTATATTAAAGTCAAGGCGTTTTTTACACTTGGTCTTCCGGCCGCGTCGTCTGCTACTTCAGACCCTGTCATTCATCGTCGCATCAGAGAACGTTCCATTCCAGGTGCATTGGGCAGGTGAGAGGGAAAGGGAGGCGAAAGGATGTTCTTTTCAGTCCTAGTTCTCACACACGACATTTATATTGTTTTATCTTCTTTGCGCTGAACAGAGAAAAGTTGAAGGTCGTTGGATCTTCGTCTTTGTTTTCTCCTGTGTTCTTTCGGTTTTGTTGTTGTTGTTGTTGTTGTTGTTGTTGTTTTTTTAATACCACGGTCAATGTCTGGCGACCACGTCCGACTTCTGTGAGCTTTCTCCCGACTGGTACTTGATGGGTCACGTGATCTACCTGCCCCCCCCTCTCTCTCTCTCTCTCTCTCTCTCTCTCCGTCAGTCGTCGACGTCATCATTTTGACGGTGCAGGTGGGCGCGCGCTCATGTTCTTTACGTCGTAACAAAATGTTACCATGGTCAGTTTTGATTTCATCGATGTTCTTTTTCACAACAGCAATGTGGGAGGCAACCGAGCGACTGAGGAGATTGTCTGTACTGGCATCAATAACAAACAATCGCAGAGCACAAGGACTGTCTTTGTAGTAGGCGACTGCCTGGAATTCGCCTACACACTTTAGTAGACCACCTGGACTTCGCAGTTTGGCTTTCGTTTGCGACAGCTGAGCACGGGTGCGGATACTATTATATGTCTTTTTGGAGAGGATTGATACATCGGCACCTGTGTCAATCTTGAAATCTACAAGATCATCATCAAAAGTTAGAGTCACTCGCCATGGAGGTTCACAAGATGGAGTGGTGATGGAACCAAAGAAGTATTCTTCTTCCTCCTCATTTACAACATACACACCACTCTGTCGACAGCACAAAGCAAAATGATTGTACTTTCCACAGCTTCGACATTTCTTTCCTTGAGCAGGACAGTTATTCTTGCTATGAAGTTGACCACCACAGTTTCCACATTTGCTGCTTGTTTTGTTGCTGACTGCACCTCTACCCCTGCGTTGACCACCACGATGACCACCACGACTGTTCAGGTTACCATCTCTCCAGCCGGACTGAGAGTGGTAAAACTGAGTTCCTCTGTTGCTCTGAAAACCTGCACCGCCACGACTACGGTGACTGCCATGCCCACCACGGGCAACAAAGTCGATAGTAGATCGTTGCTCTGACAACTGGTTCTTGACTTGTTCGTGTTGGCGTGCCTAAGTAATTGCTTGAGCATGAGAAAGTTGTGGCTGGAACTGCAATTTTTCTGACAGTTCGCGATCACGCAACCAACAATAAGTCTGTCTCTGATAGCGCTGTCTTTATCATGAAAGTCAGCATGTTCAGCCAAATCATACAAAGCACGAACAAAGGTTTCAACATTTTCACCAGATGTTTGTGATCTAAGGTGAAACTGAGCTCTTTCATGTATGACATTTACACTAGGAGTAAAATGATTGTTGTACGTGGCAATGACATTATCAAATGTGGTTTGAGCTGGATCGCCATCATTTTATGGTGGTTGCGTGACGACATTGAACGTATTATAAATCTTTTTCAGCTTCTTCACCCACAGAATACATGAGAGCACTGACCTGAACACTGAAATTCTCTAATGAAAGTTTTGATGCAGTTCTGTATCGTAAAAATCGTTGTCGCCATGTTGACCAACCTTCTGGGTGAGAAAAGTCAAAACACTCTGGTGGCTGAAAGACATGTTTCTAAATCAAGTTCAAAATAATCAAATCGCTTATCAGTCCACAAGAGGAAAACCGTGTCGAATCGATTCCACAGGAGGAAAGAATCACGACATACTTACTTGACAATACACTACTGAACCTAGATCTATTCCACAAGAGGGGGAAAAAATCAAACTGCCTCCGGTAGCTAGCTAGCAAAAGTTCACTGGAAACTTTGTCACTGGCTAAATATCGTCGTTGACTTCTCACTGCTGAGATCCAACCACCGCTGCCACCATGTTATGTTAAGGCGGACACACAGATAAAGTGTTGGAAGCAGTTGTATTAACCAAGATCTGACAAGGGTTTGTTTGCATGCGCCATGCAACTGTCGGTCGGCCCACTAAGTCTCAACGCGCATGCGTGATAAAAGCCAAACGTTACATTCACAGATGTATACTGACTTCCATAAAAAACGCGAAGGCAAAACAAGCTGAAGGTTAGGGGCGAATTTTATTGGTCACAATTGTACAGAGTGGAAGCGAGAATTCAACGTGATTTGATTCATTACACCGGTAATGTGTGAAAATGTCATCAACAATATGTCTTTGTGTGGAAAATCCAAGGTCACGTGACAAACCAGCTTGAAGTCCTAATACCGTGTGTGGCCACCATTTGCATGGACAACTGCTTGACACCTGCGGCTCATTGAGTGGACCAGGTGGATGATGCGTCCCTTGGCACACCAGCCCACACATGGACGATGGCCTGGTGAAGTTGAGCGCTGTTGCTGGTCGTGGACGCAGGAGGTCCAACCATCTGCCAAGTTCATCCCAAAAATGTTCTATTGGGTTTAAATCGGGACTGAGGGCTGGCCAGGGCAGCACATTGACGTTGTTATGCTGAAGAAATTGCTGGGTGGCCTGGCTGTGTGTGGTCTTGCATTGTCCTGTTGGAATGTCCAGTTTGGGTTGTTGTGCAAAAAAGGAACGACATGGGGTCTGAGCACCTGGTGGATGTAGTGTGTGCATTGACACCCTGTCCGCGACCAGGACCAATGTTCTGAAAGATGACTGGTCCTATGGCGTGGTTAATGCCAATTGCACCCCATATCATAACGTTCGGGCCTCCCCAGGGGTTCCGCTCTACCACACAGGAGTCAGCATAGCGTTCACCAGGTCGACGCCATATTCTGACACGACCGTCAGCCATGTCAATACAAAAACGGCTCTCATCTGAGAACAGTATGCGTCCCCACTGCTGCCTGCGCCAGTTGATTCGGGCTTGTGCCCACTGCAGCCTGTCCTGCCGGTGTCTTGGTGTCAGTACCGGACCTCTGTGAGGACGCCTACATGCCAGCCGTTCTCCTGAAGACGCCGCCGCACAGTGTTGAGGCTGATTCGTTGCTGGAGATTCCCAGGCACCTGTCGAGCAGTGTTAGCGGCTGTTTGCCGCCTATCCCCAGATGGGTTCGAACAAGATGGCGATCCTCTCTTGGTGGTGGTGACCCGAGGACGGCCTGGCCGGGGACGTCATCAGTGGTACCAGTGACTCGCATGTGGTGCTGCAGACGATAGATGGTTGAGATGTGGACGTTAAAGATGTTGGCGCGACCTGCCTGGCATCCACACCGCCTCCAGATGGCCTAGGGCACGATTGCGTTCCTCTGCTCGTAGTCTTGGCATCTCTGTAGCGCTCAGACGGCAAGTCGTTATCTGAACCTTGTAGCGCGTTTTTATAAAGGTGCATGCCTGCGTACTTGTCGTGGTTAACTTTGCTCTGCATGGTGTGCACGTGCCTCACATGCAGCAAACCAGTTTGCCATTTTTGTTGACCCTCCAATGCCGGGAATGATGTGTTGCTCACACAATTTTTTCACTGCACGTGAGTCTTGGACCCAAACAACTTGCCACAATGGTTCAATATTGTATATTCACCCCTTTTCACCCAAAAAATAGCCTTTCAATTTTTCGCGTTTTTTTTATGGAAGTCAGTATAGTTTCGCATTACAGTAGGCCTATCGCAACAGTAGGTATAGGAGGTGCAGCCCAACGTCAGCCGCATGGAGGACGGTCGCATCCCAAAGGATATGCTGTACGGCGAGCTGGCTACAGACTCCGACCCACAGGACGGCCCACCCTATGCTACAAGGGTGTATACAAATGTACATAAATCATGATTACACACCAAGAGAGAGAGAGAGAGAGCACATGAAACAGTTAAGAGAGGAGATGAAACAGAGAGTTGAAAATGGGGAAACAAATTTACAGATCAGAAATGGGAAAAATTGTGAAAAGATCACCAGACTTGGTCAGGGTGAGTCATCCGGAAATTGAGACAAGAAGGAATCTTACAAGAAAAAATGTAAATATTGTAAAGAATAAATCTACAGTTGTTTCAAATCAAAATGTTCCAATGCAAGTTTTATATACTAACATTGATGGATTATTAAATTTTTAAAAAGGTGAGTTTCTCGGTTTAATTGATGATAAAAATCCTGATATTATATCCATTACTGAGGCTATTCCAAAAATTTGAAAGATTTCAACATTTCAGAATTCGCTATACCTGGTTATGATTTGTTTATAAGTAATAATTCTAAAAGAGGTGCCTTTTTATATGTTAAGAGATATTTATGTGCTCACGTCACGAATGTAAGGAACTAAATGATGTGGTTTTTTGAAGAAAGTGTCTGGGTTCAATTCAAAAGTAAAGAAAAGTTGACTTTTTTATTTGGAAACATGTACAAAACCCTGCTTCATCACAAGAAAATGATGAAAAAACTATTTAAATTTCTGAAAATGGAAGCAATACAGTCTTATGATGTGTGTATTACGGGTGATTTTAATTATCCCGATATTGATTGGAAAGGTACATGGTCAAATGAGAGAGATGAATACTTTATAGAGTGTCTAAGGGTGTATATCTTACTAAGTGTAAAAAAATCCTGACAAGGAAAAGAATTAATCAGAAAGAGAATATATTAGACTTAGTTTTGGTTAAAGACGAAAGAGTGATTTCAGATATTGAACATAGTGCCCCAGTTGCAAAAGTGATCACGAGTTTTTATCATTTTTTCTTTACATAGAGGGAAAAAAAGAATCCAAAAAGGGCGAATATAGATATGATTTCAATAAGGGTGACTATGAAAATTTAAGGAAAGATTTGAGTATGATAAATTGGTGTGAAAGTACCCTCTTGGATGTGGATGAGAGTTGGAAAATGATTCAAGAACACTATTCATAAGTGTATCGATAAACATATTCCGAAAAAGAGTGTTCATCAATATATCGAAAAAAAACCCAAAATGGTTGGATAAAAATGCTTGGAGGAAAGCTACAAAAAAAACAACAACAAAATGCATATAAAAGATTTATGTACACTAAACAAGGTAGTGAATATATGAAGTATATAAGGAAGAGGAATAAATGTGAAAAAGAAAAAGAAAAGAAAGGATCGAATTCGAAAAAAAAAGTTGCATCAAATTGTAAAGATATCCTAAAAAGTTTTGGAAATATGTACAATCACAGACCAAGACAAATATTGGCATTAGTCCACTGAATAAAAAAAAAATGGTGGTTTAGCAGTGTCAGATGAAGATAAGGCAAATACTTTAAATGACTTCTTTTCTAGTGTGTTCACAAAAGAAGATAATAGTAATGTTCCGATCTTGGAAGTTGGTTCAAGGTCCAGTGAGGTCACCGTAACTGATATGTGTATTCACCCAGTGCAGTTAGAGAGAGACTTAAAAATATAAACCAAATAAATCTTGTGGACCTGATTTTGACCCTGCAAGAGTTTAAAGGAGTCGTATAATGAGCTAGCATTACCTTTCAGTATTTTGTTCAACAAGTCAATTGAATCAGGTGTGGTACCAATGGACTGGAAGTTTGCAAATGTAACAGCTTTATTTAAAAAAAGGTACTAGGACAGATCTGGAAATTATAGGCCTGTTAGTCTTACATCAATGTTTGTAAGATTATGGAATCAATTATACGGATGTGATCGTAGATCATATGACCTTAAATAATTTATATACAGAATGCCAGCATGGTTTCCGTAAACATCGATCTTGTGTAACACAACTTCTACTTGTCATGGAGGATTTAACAAAACTTTTAGATAATGGCAACAATGTAGGTATACTTTATTTAGACTTTAAAAAGGCCTTTGATTTGTTCCCATGAGAGGCTTTTAGTGAAATTATCATCATATGGAATTACGGGTAGAGTGCATACATGGAAAGGGATTTTTTTAACTAAAAGACAGCAAAGAGTCAGAGTAGGAAGTTCATATTCAGATTTTACAGAAGTTCTAAGTGGTATACCACAAGGGAGTATTTTGGGTCCGTATTATTTACAATACTTATAAATGATTTGCCAAACTCGGTGGAAAGTATTTGCAAAATATTTGCAGACGACACAAAAATTTATAATACAACTTATAATCATAATACATTACAAAATGATATTGATAATTTATCCAAATGGTCTCCCACATGGAATTTGCATTTTAATGCGGACAAGTGCAACGTGTTACATGTTGGAGTAAGAACCCAAGATACCAATATACAAGAAGAAAAAGAAACCCGAAGGTGCTGGGGAGGACCCAGAGAAGCACTGTCTTCACCTGCTTTGAGCAGTCCTGTACCACCCTTGAGGCCTGCGCTGTGTTGACGATGGGTACAGGCACGCACAGGACACTCCATTAAGATATCAAGGGACATAACTGCTCCTGAACAGAGGTAAATTAGACTACAGGATGCAGCTCATAACAGCCTTAAAGTAGCATCCCATGGGGTGTACCAGCCCGTATTTCGTGACTGCAGAGCCCACCCGGGGAAAAACACCACCCTCCAGCTGCCGAGCACACCCACAGACCCAACCACCCTGCCCACGGACAGATGAAGACAGTGCCACTCCAGACACAGCCAAGCTTTCGCCATACGGTCTTATGTGCCCTCAAGAGAGAATCCAAGTTGAAGTCTTTCCCACTGTCAACAGGACTTTCCCTAAACAGTAATACAGGTGAGCGTCAGATATTTCAACATGTGATTATGAAAAAGATCTTGGTGTCACTTTTGATTCTGGCCTGGTATTCGATAAGCATATTCAAAACTCTATAAATAAAGCTAATAAAATGATTGGTATAATTAAACGTACTTTTATTCACATAGATAAAGATATTTTTACAAAAACTATACAAGGCTTTCGTTAGACGCATTTGGAATATGGCAATACAATTTGGTATCCTCGATTAAAAGGCAGTCTGCTGCTTTGGAAAGAGTACAAAGAAGAGTAACAAAGCTTGTAAAGAATATACAAAATCTTTCCCATGAAGGTTGGTTAAAAGCTCTTGGACTGCCTACCCTAAAACAAGGCGAGTGAGGGGCGATTTGATCCAAGTCTATAAAATATTTAATTGTGTTGACAATATTCCTATTTCAAAACTTTTTCCCGCATCAAGAGTTGATATTACCAGAAATAGTGTGGATAAAATTTATCATGAATATTGTCGCACTAACTAAGGAATTTTCTTTTAGTAACAGAGTTAGAAATCTTTGGAATAAATCAACCCCTAACATTAAACGTGCACAAAATACTAACCTTTTCAAAAGCTCTATCGATGATAGTGTATTATTGAAGATTATTTATTTTGACTATGATAAATAAAGACTTGAGCGAGTTGAAGACCTGACCGTGTGAAGACAGATAACACATAGAAGGGGCATGTAAAGCCAGTTCTGGCTATAATTCCTAAAGGCAATTGTCCTACAAACCTAAACCTACAAGCGCGACCTGAGGGCAGACAGCCTCGACCCCAGCAGTCCTGGAGACAATAGCCTCAGAGCGGGTCAGCTGGCGGTCCACCATCAGGGCCGGCATCAAACAAGCAGAACAGAGGAGAGAGGCCCAGTGGGAAGAACAGAGGCGCCGCAGACGGCAAAGAATTGTGTCAGCACCAACGAAAAACACATGACCTAGACTTGACCGTAGCAATTGCAACACAGTCTGCCGGTCAAGGATCGGGCTCTTCAGCTACAGCAGGCACTGCAACTCCACAATTGACTAATCCACGGCGCAACACCATTGTCTCTCGAGACAGACGGATGCCAGTAAAAGGAGGTATAGTAAAGTGTAGACGAAGATCCATTCACCACGTTTGGACCAATCATGTTTCACCTGACCACGTTTTGCCCAGTCACGTTTCATCCCACGTCTTCATTCACGCACACCCGTCACGTTTTGTTCAAGATCATACACGCTACACACACACACGCGCGCGCTCGTGCTTATGCACGCACGCATGCACGACGCACACACATGGACACACACATACACACACGCGCGCACGCTCCTACACATACACACGCATACAAACTCTCCCTCTCTCTGTGTCTCAGCTGATTTAAGAAACGAACCAAAGGAGCACTGCTCGATCCAAAGAGAGCAGAGATCAGGCTATAACATCATGTCTTTCTTCAAGGAAAGTAACCAGCTAGTACATTATATTTCTTTGAGCACAAAATAATATGCGATCACCACATTGACCTTTCCCTTTTATGTATGAGGGGAATCAACGCGAGAGAGAGATTGGCTGCACATCTTCTCTCTGCACATCAAAAATTAATGCGCCAAGGCCTTGCTAAGGAGTCGAGTATTTATAGACAGGCACAATTAGATTGTGACAATCGGAAAACCTACAACGCTCTTTGAAAGAAAAAATGAAAGGAAATGAAAAAAGAAGAAAAATCTTTCCAGATGATTAATTCTGGAAAGAAAAGATGAAAAATGTGAAAAAAGCAAAAGTTTGAACTTCGATCAAGGTGAATTCAGAAGCCCATGCCCCACAACGGCTCTCCCAAACACGCTTGACGGCGGGCAGGGGAGGTTACTGCAGGGGGCCAGGAACCTGGTCCAGCAGCGGCCACCACGCAACAGTTGATGGACCTGAACAATCGCCAATCGGGGAGTGTGTCCATGAATCTACTCAGGTCAAATGGTTCACAGCACGATCGCAGCAAATACAGAGTGTTGACTTGACCCCTTAAAGCGGTCCGTGGGGG
>JAFLJL010019234.1:0-12923 GCA_018398815.1 Conus ventricosus
GTTAAATTATGGATTTGGGCTGTTATCAACCCCTGTTAAATTATGGGATCTGTGCTGCTATCAACCCCTGTTAAATTATGGGATCTGTGCTGCTATCAACCCCTGTTAAATTATAGGATTTGGGCTGTTATCAACCCCTGTTAAATTAGGGGATCTGTGCTGCTATCAACCCCTGTTAAATTATGGGATTTGGCTGTTATCAACCCCTGTTAAATTATGGGATCTGTGCTGCTATCAACCCCTGTTAAATCATGGGATTTGGGCTGTTATCAACCCCTGTTAAATTATGGGATCTGTGCTGCTATCAACCCCTGTTAAATTATGGGATCTGTGCTGCTATCAACCCCTGTTAAATTATGGCTTTGGCTGTTATCAACCCCTGTTAATTATGGGATCTGTGCTGCTATCAACCCCTGTTAAATTATGGGATTTGGGCTGTTATCAACCCCTGTTAAATTATGGGATCTGTGCTGCTATCAAACCCTGTTAAATTATGGGATCTGTGCTGCTATCAACCCCTGTTAAATTATGGGATTTGGGCTGCTATCAACCCCTGTTAAATTATGGGATTTGTGTTGCTATCAACCCCTGTTAAATCATGGCATTTGTGTTGCTATCAACCCCTGTTAAATCATGGGATTTGGGCTGCTATCAACCCCTGTTAAATTATGGGATCTGTGCTGCTATCAACCCCTGTTAAATTATGGGATCTGTGCTGCTATCAACCCCTGTTAAATTATGGAATCTGTGCTGCTATCAACCCCTGTTAAATTAGGGGATCTGTGCTGCTATCAACCCCTGTTAAATTAGGGGATCTGTGCTGCTATCAACCCTGTTAAATGATGGGATCTGTGCTGCTATCAACCCCTGTTAAATTATGAGATTTGGGCTGCTATCAACCCCTGTTAAATCATGGGATTTGTGTTGCTATCAACCCCTGTTTTTCGTTTACATTTGACTTCCATTTTTTAAAATTAATCACCAGATTAAATATTCAGCGCAAAAGGACTGGCCCTGAATTGTCTCTTTCCCTGTTTTACACCTACCTACGTTGACCTGCTCATTTCCCCCATCTGGATCTTCAACCTTAACCCTTTCAAAGCTGTCACCTGTAATGCCCCGTGGCCCAATGCTCCTCGTAACGTTCCCTCTGCACGACATTATCGGAACTAGTGTGGCGTCACCGTTGACAGGAGTCGAATCCCAAGGATGCGCTCGTCTGCAATTAGCCGCCAGAGCATCAGCATCGGGAGAGGTTTCCGCTGCAGGGACTTTGGTGTAGTTTGTGTCAGATGTTCTCGCGACCGGTGGGACAGTTTATGAACAGCCGGTTGCAAGACGGAAAAAAACCTTGCTTCGTTGAGGTGTTATACCACACATATACGCGCGCTCGCACACACACACGCACACACACACACACACGCGCGCGCGCGCACGCACACACACACACACACACACGCACACACAAACAACACACACACACACGCACACGCACACGCACACGCACGCACGCACGCACGCACACACACACACACACACGCACGCACACACACACACACTCACACACACACACACACACACACACACACACACACACACACACACACACACACACACACACACACACACACACACACACACACCACGCACGCACGCACACACACACACACACACACGCACACACACACACACGCACGCACACGCACACACACACACACACACACACACACACACACACACACACACACACACACACACACACACGGCAGAAAAAACAACAACTAGGTAATTGAATAGAAAGAATCCTGAGAATGTTACATTGTTTGAAATAGTTGAGGTAGTAGCAATGTCTGTTGCAAAACAATCTTGAATGAT
The DNA here is from genome assembly GCA_018398815.1 of Conus ventricosus. NCBI lineage: Eukaryota > Metazoa > Mollusca > Gastropoda > Neogastropoda > Conidae > Conus > Conus ventricosus. The sequence continues at coordinate 1,876 of JAFLJL010019234.1, forward strand.
GAAAACATTGTTGGACATCATGGATTACGCTGAGTTCTAAATGACGGATATGTCACCGACCCCTGTTTAATTCAAAATTAAAGTGTATAGTTGTTTTTTTTTTTTTTTTTTTTTTTTTTTTGCGTACACAGGCTGATACTCCTGCGGACAACTCCCTGTATAGACAGGCAAGGATTAATCCCATCTACCCAACAAAGGGAGTGGAGTTTTGTGTGTATGAGCGTTTTTTATCCCGTAATTAAGGCAGCCATACTACATCTTCAGGCAAGGTCCATGCTATGTGTAATATGTCATCCATACCAACGGCCAAACTGGCCTTCTCTTCCGAAAGTTGGTGATGGGATTTGACGTGTGTGCAAGATGTTATGCGTGCGTTCACTCGCGTAACCTCATTCTCTTTTAAAGAGATTGCAAAATTTGGATAGTAAGGCCATGAAATTAGCTCTGGGAGTTCCAGTTCATACAAACACTTATAAATGTTATAAAGAAACAAATATCTTACCACTTAATGAGAAGCGAATATTGGATGTGTCCAAATATATTGTCAGAAGTCTTTCTGTTGAAAATTCAGTTACTGAAGAAATACTGATGGATTCCAGTAAAGATTTTCCTAAGAGTTCAAAAAACATATCATACATCCAACCAATTAGAAACTACACATCTGACTTTATGTCACATTGTAATATTGATATTACTGCTATACCAAAATTTCCTGCGGTACCTTCAATGCCTCCTTGGGAGCACCTAAACGCTTCTTTTGATTACGAATACACTGTGTTAAAGAAAAGTGATAATGTCAATATCTTAACAACTGAAGTTCGTGAACATTTTGAAAACAGTAAACAAGTGGGGTATGTTTTGCTCCCATAAGGAAACCTAACACAGAGTAACTTTTATTCAAGACTGGCACAGCCTTTTAAACTTGAATAAAGTCAGACAAAATACATAGACGAACAATCTAATAGTGGGGGAAAAACAAGCGCAGGCCAACAACTGAACTGTCTGGCAAAGATTTGGACTTGAGGGGAGGGGAGAGGGGAGTTTGAAGATGGAGAAACTGGAAAAAAAATGTTACAGATATGAAAACTCTTCACTAGCTGCATAAGGGAACCATCGCAATCCCTTTTGAAGGCAGATATATTTGTATTGCCTGCTCCGTGTGTGTGTGTGTGTGTGTCTGTGTGTGTGTGTGTGTGTGTGTGTGTGTGTGTGTGTGTGTGTGTGTGTGTGTGTGTGTGTGTGTGTGTGTGTGTGTGTATGTGTGTGTGTGTGTGTGTGTGTGTGTGTGTGTGTGTGTGTGTGTGTGTGTGTGTGTGTGTCTGTCTGTCTGTCTGTGTGTCCGTGGTCAAAAATGTGTTCCACTCGCTCCAGACAAAACTACTGGGCCGATCTTTCTGAAAATTTGTAGATGTGTTCATTATGGATCAAGGATGATGCCCGACGTTTTAGTTTACCGCTACAGCCGTTACTAACGGCTGTAACGGCCTGTAACGCTTTTTCTTCTTTATGGAATATATCAGAAAGTACTTGGCCGATCTTTCTGAAAATTTGTAGGTATGTTCATTATGGGTCACAAATAATGCCCAATGTTTTAGTTTACCGTTATAACCGTTACTAACGGCTGTAACGGCCTGTAACGGGCTTTCTTCTTTATGGAATATTTCAGAAAGTACTTGGCCGACCTTTATGAAAATTAGCAGGTATTTCATTGTGGGTCACGGATGATGCCTGATGTTTTAGTTTGCCCCGTTATAGCCGTTACTAACGGTTGTAACGGCTTGTAACGGTTTTTCTTCTTTATGGAATATCTCAGAAAGTACTTGGCCAATTTATAAGCGGTATGGATGATCTTGTGACAAATCGCATCCTCTGTCCATATGTAAGTGATGTAATACTGAAAATGGATTAAACAACCGTTAAAAACCGTTATTCTGCCATTATTTCTTATATATAGGTCACTTTTAATGAAATTTGGTATATAGAAAGGTTATCACACAAAATGACACTTCTGTATAGTGTTCCAAATTTGACCGTTAAAAACCGTTATTCTTGACATATTGTCCAATTTGGATGAAATTTGATATCTACACAGGCTTTAGCCCAGTGAGGACTAAAATAGCGGTTTCAAAGTGCATATCGGTTATATAACCGTTAAGCCGTTATTTTTTATATATTGGTGGATTTTAATGCAATTTTGTATATAGAAAGGTTATCACACACAAATGGCACTTCCATGCAGTGTTTCAAAATCTGACCGTTAAAAACCGTTATTCTTGACATATTGTCCGATTTGGATGAAATTTGGTATGTACACAGGCTTTAACCCAGTGAGGACTAAAATACCAGTTTCAAAAGTGTATATCGGTTATATAACCGATAAACCGTTATTTTGCCGTTATTTTTTATATATTGGTGGATTTAATGCAATTTTGTATATAGAAAGGTCATCACACACAATGGCACTTCCATGCAGTGTTTCAAAATCTGACCGTTAAAAACCGTTATACTTGACATATTGTCCGATTTGGATGAAATTTGGTATGTACACAGGCTTTAGCCCAGTGAGGACTAAAATATCAGTTTCAAAAGTGTACATCGGTTAATAACCGTTAAAACAGTTATTTCGCCTTTATTTCTTATCTCATAAAGCACTTGGCTGATTTATAAGCGGTTTGGAAAACTGGGAGTACGTTTATATGCTTCGCATCTTGTTTTTTTTTCTCTTTTTGTACTCCCAGTTCTTAAAGAACAGGTAGTACTATAGAATGGGAACGAAGAAATGCTGTGTGTGTGTGTGTGTGTGTGTGTGTGTGTGTGTGTGGTGTGTGTGTGTGTGTGTGTGTGTGTGTGTGTGTGTGTGTGTGTCTGTGTGTGTGTGTCTGTGTGTGTGTGTGTGTGTGTATGTTGTGTGTGTGTGTGTGTGTGTGTGTGTGTGTGTGTGTGTGTGTGTGTGTGTGTGTGGTGTGTCATTCATTTAACGTCTTTCCACTAATCGTGATATTAGACGATTAGTGTGTGTGTGTGTGTGTGTGTGTGGTGTGTGTGTGTGTGTGTGTGTGTGTGTGTGTGTGTGTGTGTGTGTGTGTGTGTGTGTGGTGTCTGTGGTCAAAATGTGTTCCACTCGCTCCAGACAAAACTACTGGGCCGATCTTTCTGAAAATTTGTAGGTGTGTTCATTATGGATCAAGGATGATGTCCGACGTTTTAGTTTACCGTTACAGCCGTTACTAACGTTACGGCTGTAACGGCCTGTAACGCTTTTTCTTCTTTATGGAATATCTCAGAAAGTACTTGGCCGATCTTTCTGAAAATTTGTAGGTATGTTCATTATGGGTCACAAATAATGCCGAATGTTTTAGTTTACCGTTATAACCGTTACTAACGGCTGTAACGGCCTGGAGCGGTTTTTCGTCTTTGTGGAATATCTCAGAAAGTACTTGGCCGACCTTTATGAAAATTAGCAGGTATGTTCACTGTGGGTCACGGATGATGCCTGTTGTTTTAGTTTGCCCGTTATAGCCGTTACTAACGGTTGTAACGGCTTGTAACGGTTTTTCTTCTTTATGGAATATCTCAGAAAGTACTTGGCCAATTTATAAGCGGTATGGATGATCCTCTGTCCATATGTAAGTGATGTAATGCTGAAAATGGTTTAAACAACCGTTAAAAACCGTTACTCTGCCGTTATTTCTTATATATAGGTCGATTTTATTGAAATTTGGTATATAGAAAGGTTATTACACACAAATGGGGGCCAAGGGTTATCCTTGGGCACCTTCGGGTGCGGGGAGGAGGTTAAAATCTCCAGTCGGATGGGAACGAAGGTGATGCGGGCAGTGGTGCACCCTCCAGGTGCTCCCCCTTGTATCACCCTAGCCTAGGATTCTGTGTCTTTGTGCCGTGGTGCTGTGTGCGGCTCGTGCGTGTGTGCCTGTCTGTGTTATCTGTTGTCTGCTTTCCATGTGAATGGGGGCGGTCTCGGATGGCGTGGGGGGCGCATTGTTGCGGGCTGTATGCGGCGCGGCGGCGCGGGGGCTGGGGTCTACGTGAGGCATCCACTGTGGTAGAAGTCCTCCGGGCTAGCATAGCACTCCCATCCGAAAGACCGTTGTGCGTGATCCATTATCACATCCTCCACGAGGTCCCCCTGTAAACTGGGCAGCTTGCGCCCCCAGGCTAAACACGACGGATCTAGGGGAGGGGCCCCCGAATAATGCCCTTTTGGCCGAAGCCGGAGATGCAGGACCAACGCGTGCCTAACAACTGCATCACGCATCTACACCACATGATGGACACACAAATGGCACTTCTATACAGTGTTCCAAAATTTGACCGTTAAAAACCGTTATTCTTGACATATTGTCCAATTTGGATGAAATTTGATATCTACACAGGCTTTAGCCCAGTGAGGACTAAAATAGCGGTTTCAAAAGTGCATATCGGTTATATAACCGTTAAACCGTTATTTTGCCGTTATTTTTTTATATATTGGTGGGTTTTAATGCAATTTTGTGTATAGAAAGGTTATCACACACAAATGGCACTTCCATGCAGTGTTTCAAAATCTGACCGTTAAAACCCGTTATTCTTGACATATTGCCCGATTTGGATGAAATTTGGTATGTACACAGGCTTTAACCCAGTGAGGACTAAAATACCGGTTTCAAAAGTGTATATCGGTTATATAACCGATAAACCGTTATTTTGCCGTTATTTTTTATATATTGGTGGATTTTAATGCAATTTTGTATATAGAAAGGTTATCACACACAAATGGCACTTCCATGCAGTGTTTCAAAATCTGACCGTTAAAAACCGTTATTCTTGACATATTGTCCGATTTGGATGAAATTTGGTATGTACACATCGCTTTAGCCCAGTGAGGACTAAAATACCAGTTTCAAAAGTGTACATCGGTTAAATAACCGTTAAAACCGTTATTTCGCCATTATTTCTTATCTCATAAAGCACTTGGCTGATTTATAAGCGGTTTGGAAAACTGGGAGTACGTTTATATGCTTCGCATCTTTTTTTTTTTTTTTTTTTGGTGGTGAGTGCGGTCAGGCGGTACAGAAATCATCCTTTGTTGTTGCTCGTTCGGAGTCTCTCCCCCTTTCTCACCCCGCCCCTCTCTTTTTCTTTTTGTACTCCCAGTTCTTATAGAACAGGGAGTACTTTAGAATGGGAACGAAGAAATGCTGTGTGTGTGTGTGTGTGTGTGTGTGTGTGTGTGTGTGTGTGTGTGTGTGTGTGTGTGTGTGTGTGTTTTCCGTGGTCAAAATGTGTTCCACTCGCTCCAGACAAAACTACTGGGCCGATCTTTCTGAAAATTTATAGGTATGTTCATTATGGATCAAGGATGATGCCCGATGCTTTAGTTTACCGTTACAGCTGTTACTAACGGCTGTAACGGCCTGTAACGCTTTTTATTCTTTATGGAATATCTCAGAAAGTACTTGGCCGATCTTTCTGAAAATTTGTAGGTATGTTCATTATGGGTCACAAATAATGCCCAATGTTTTAGTTTACCGTTATAACCGTTACTAACGGCTGTAACAGCCTGTAACTGTTTTTCTTCTTTATAGAATATCTCAAAAAGTACTCGGCCGATCTTTCTGAAAATTTGTAAGTATGTTCATTATGGGTCATGAATAATGCCTGATGTTTTAGTTTACCGTTATAGCCGTTACCAACGGCTGTAACGGCCTGTAAAGGTTTTTCTTCTTTATAGAATATCTCGGAAAGCACTTGGCGGATCGTTCTGCAAATTTGTAAATATGTTCATTATGGGTCAAGAATGATGACCGATGTTTTAGTTTAGCGTTACAGCCGTTACTAACGGCTGTAACGGCCTGTAACGGTTTTTTCTTCTCTATGGGATATCTCAGAAAGTACTTGGCTGATCTTTGTGAAAAATAGCAGGTATGTTCATTATGGGTCTCGATTGATGCCCGATGTTTTGGTTTACCTCGTTACAGCCATTACTAACGGCTGTAACAGCCTGTAACGGTTTTTCTTCTTTATGGAATATCTCAGAACGTACTCGGCCGATCTTTCTGAAAATTTGTAGGCATGTTCATTATGGGTCACCAATAATGCCTGATATTTTAGTTTACCGTTATAACCGGTACTAACGGCTGTAACGGTTTTTCTTCTTTATGGAATATCTCAGAAAGCACTTGGCCGATTTTTCTGAAAATTTGTAGGTATGTTCATTATGGGTCACGAATAATGCCCGATGTTTTAGTTTACCGTTATAGCCGTTAGTAACGGCTGTAACCGTTTTTTTTTTTTAATAGAATATCTCAGAAAGCACTTGGCCGATCTTTCCGAAAATTTATAGGTATGTTCATTATGGGTCACGAATGATGCCCGATGTTTAAGTTTACCGTTATAGCCATTACTAACGGCCCATAATGGTTTTCTTCTTTATGAAAAATCTCAGAAAGCTCTTTCTGAAAATTTGTAAGTATGTTCATTATAGGTCACAGACGATGGCCGATGTTTACCAGGATAGTCATTACTAACGGTTACACCAGTCCAAGACGGGTTTTCCTCTATATGGAATATCTCACGTGTATTCAGGATAAGCTGGGAGTACGTTTATATGCTTTGCATCTTGTTTTCTTTTTTTTTTTCTTTCTTCCATTCTTTCTTAGAATCTTTCGTCCTTTTATTCTATCCTTTCTTTTCTTTGCTTCACCCATAAGTGTCGTTCACTCATTTATTGCTTCACCCCTAAGTGTCGTTCACTCATTTATTGCTTCACCCATAAGTGTTGTTCACTCATTTATTGCTTCACCCATAAGTGTTGTTCACTCATTTATTGCTTCACCCCTAAGTGTCGTTCACTCATTTATTGCTTCACCCATAAGTGTTGTTCACTCATTTATTGCTTCACCCATAAGTGTTGTTCACTCATTTATTGCTTCACCCATAAGTGTTGTTCACTCATTTATTGCTTCACCCATAAGTGTTGTTCACTCATTTATTGCTTCACCCATAAGTGTTGTTCACTCATTTATTGCTTCACCCCTAAGTGTTGTTCACTCATTTATTGCTTCACCCCTAAGTGTTGTTCACTCATTTATTGCTTCACCCCTAAGTGTTGTTCACTCATTTATTGCTTCACCCCTAAGTGTTGTTCACTCATTTATTGCTTCACCCATAAGTGTTGTTCACTCATTTATTGCTTCACCCCTAAGTGTTGTTCACTCATTTATTGCTTCACCCATAAGTGTTGTTCACTCATTTATTGCTTCACCCATAAGTGTTGTTCACTCATTTATTGCTTCACCCATAAGTGTTGTTCACTCATTTATTGCTTCACCCATAAGTGTTGTTCACTCATTTATTGCTTCACCCATAAGTGTCGTTCACTCATTTATTGCTTCACCCATAAGTGTCGTTCACTCATTTATTGCTTCACCCATAAGTGTCGTTCACTCATTTATTGCTTCACCCATAAGTGTCGTTCACTCATTTATTGCTTCACCCATAAGTGTCGTTCACTCATTTATTGCTTCACCCATAAGTGTCGTTCACTCATTTATTGCTTCACCCATAAGTGTCGTTCACTCATTTATTGCTTCACCCTATCACTCAGTTTCGTTCACTTTCATTTATTGCTTCACCCATAGTGTCGTTCACTCTTTATTGCTTCACCATAGTGTCGTTCACTCATTTATTGCTTCACCCATAAGTGTGTTCACTCATTTATTGCTTCACCCATAAGTGTCGTTCACTCATTTATTGTCATAGGTTGTTCATCTATTGCTTACCCTATGTGTTAACACTCTTTCTCATTTGTTCTGTTTATGTTCTTCTTATTACTTTCTTTCTTTTTCTTCCTTCTTTCTTTCTTTCTTTCTTTTTCTTTCTTTCTCTCTTCCTCTCTTTCTTTCTTTCTTTTTTTACTTTCTTTCTTTCCTTCCTTTTTTCCCCTTATGATTGGTAAGGATGAATTGTGGACAGTCACACTACCTTATGAGACTGTACTCAACACTCCTTTTGAGTTGATTGCGTTTTCAGTCTCTTACTACCTTATGAGACTGTTCTCAACACTCCTTTTGAGTTGATTGCGTTTTCAGTCTCTTACTACCTTATGAGACTGTTCTCAACACTCCTTTTGAGTTGATTGCGTTTTCAGTCTCTTACTACCTTATGAGACTGTTCTCAACACTCCTTTTGAGTTGATTGCGTTTTCAGTCTCTTACTACCTTATGAGACTGTTCTCAACACTCCTTTTGAGTTGATTGCGTTTTCAGTCTCTTACTACCTTATGAGACTGTTCTCAACACTCCTTTTGAGTTGATTGCGTTTTCAGTCTCTTACTACCTTATGAGACTGTTCTCAACACTCCTTTTGAGTTGATTGCGTTTTCAGTCTCTTACTACCTTATGAGACTGTTCTCACACTCCTTTTGAGTTGATTGCGTTTTCAGTCTCTTACTACCTTATGAGACTGTTCTCAACACTCCTTTTGAGTTGATTGCGTTTTCAGTCTCTTACTACCTTATGAGACTGTTCTCAACTCTTCTTTTGAGTTGATTGCGTTTTCAGTCTCTTACTACCTTATGAGACTGTTCTCAACACTTCTTTTGAGTTGATTGCGTTTTCAGTCTCTTACTACCTTATGAGACTGTTCTCAACACTTCTTTTGAGTTGATTGCGTTTTCAGTCTCTTACTACCTTATGAGACTGTTCTCAACACTTCTTTTGAGTTGATTGCGTTTTCAGTCTCTTACTACCTTATGAGACTGTTCTCAACACTTCTTTTGAGTTGATTGCGTTTTCAGTCTCTTACTACCTTATGAGACTGTTCTCAACACTTCTTTTGAGTTGATTGCGTTTTCAGTCTCTTACTACCTTATGAGACTGTTCTCAACACTTCTTTTGAGTTGATTGCGTTTTCAGTCTCTTACTACCTTATGAGACTGTTCTCAACGCTTCTTTTGAGTTGATTGCATGCCGGACTTGTAATTTTGCTGATCCTGGGGTTGCGGGTCTTGGTATGTGTTGCATGCTTGGGATCAGCATCCATGCGGAAGGAGAGAGAGAGAGAGAGAGAGAGAGAGAGAGAGAGAGAGAGAGAGAGAGAGAGAGAGAGAGAGAGAGAGAGAGAGAGAGAGAGAGAGAATAAAATTAATCTCAACACTCACCATGATGATTCATAACATTTTCTGGAGATGATTTAGGGAGGAAAATTACTCAATCAAAATCTTGTTCCCCCCCCCCCCCCCCATTCCCCCTCAAATAATGCAACGCCAACCTCATAAACATCGTCACTCGGAAGGGGCGACAACTCAACATAGCGAAAGTCTCAGAGGCGGAAGTCGTCATATTCCACATCACGTGACTGTAAAAGGGTCCACAGCGGAGGGAGTGACGGGAAGAGTGGTGCTGGCTGTTGATGAGAGGACTGATTTGAGGTGAGGGCGGTACTGTGGAGCTAAAAATGCATGACACATCATCACCAGATGTTCACAGGTAAGGTCATGTTGCTTATAGCCCAGTCGACCACGAAGGGCCATATCAGAGCTGTCACCACGTTAAAGTCAACTCACAATAAATAAGTCACTATAAGAAAAAAGAACAAGATGCAAAGCATATAAACGTACTCCCAGTTTATCCTGAATACGTGTGAGATATTCCATAAAGAGGAAAAACCGTCTTGGACTGGTGTAACCGTTAGTAATGACTATCCTGGTAAACATCGGCCATCGTCTGTGACCTATAATGAACATACTTACAAATTTTCAGAAAGATCGGCCAAGTACTTTTTGAGATTCCAAAAAGAAGAAAAACCGTTAGCAACGGCTATAACGAGGTAAACCAAAACATCGGGCATCATCCGAGACCCACAATGAACATACCTGCTAATTTTCACAAAGATCAGCCAAGACCTTTCTGAGATTTTCCATAAAGAAGAAAACCATTATGGGCCGTTAGTAATGGCTATAACGGTAAACTTAAACATCGGGCATCATTCGCGACCCATAATGAACATACCTACAAATTTTCGGAAAGATCGGCCAAGTGCTTTCTGAGATATTCTATTAAAAAAAAAGAAAAACCGTTACAGGCCGTTACAGCCGTTACTAACGGCTATAACAGTAAACTAAAACATCGGGCATTATTCGTGACCCATAATGAACATACCTACAAATGTTCAGAAAGATGGGCCAAGGGCTTTCTGAGATATTCTATAAAGAAGAAAAACCGTTACAGGCCGTTACAGCCGTTAGTAACGGCTATAACGGTAAACTAAAATATCAGGCATTATTCGTGACCCATAATGAACATGCCTACGATTTTTCAGAAAGATCGGCCAAGTATTTTTGAGATATTCTATAAAGAAGAAGAACCGTTGCAGCCGTTACTAATGGTTGTAACGGTAAACTAAAACATCGGGCATCATCAGTGACACATAATGAACATACCTGCTAATTTTCACAAAGATCGGCCAAGCACTTTCTGAGATATTCCATAAAGAAGAAAAACCATTACAGGCCGTTACAGCCGTTAGTGACGGCTGTAACGGTAAACTAAAACATGGGGCACCATCCTGACCGATAATGAACATACCTACAAATTTTCAGAAAGATCGGCCAAGTACTTTTTGAGATATTCCATAAAGAAGAAAAACCGTTACAGGCTGTTACAGCCGTTAGTAACGGCTATAACGAGGTAAACCAAAACATCGGGCATTATCCGAGACCCATAATGAACACACCTGCTAATTTTCACAAAGATCAGCCAAGAACTTTCTGAGATATTCCATGGAGAGGAAAAAGCGTTACAGGCCGTTACAGCCGTTAGTAACGGCTGTAACGGTAAACTAAAACATCACGCATTATTCGTGACCTATAATGAACATACCTACAAATTTTCAGAAAGATCGGCCGAGTACTTTTTGAGATATTCTATAAAGAAGAAAAACCGTTACAGGCTGTTACAGCCGTTAGTAACGGCTGTAACGGGGTAAACTAAACTTCGAGCATCATCCGAGACACATAATGAACATACCTGCTAATTTTCACAAAGATC
>JAFLJL010019235.1:0-5000 GCA_018398815.1 Conus ventricosus
CCTTAAAATAGTAACAATTATAAAATGTTTCTATAGTCATTATAATTTTCTTCGTGTAGTATGCTACTATTTTTCGGCGTTTACAGTTTAAAAAACTCTTTTATCCCTACAACCCGGTTTTCGGGTTTGCAGAAATCCTACCCTTCATTCCTGCAGCCCGGAAAATCGGTTCTCGCGGAAAGCGCTTTGAACTTCGCGCGAGTCGCGTCATCGGTACACGTCATGACCGGGTCGCTGGCGCGGCAGTGTTTATGAATGGAATGGATGCCAGACGCCCCCTACAGCGTGGGAAAGTGGTTGCCGCTCTATTCTGGCCGGTTTGCTACTGCATACGTGGCAATTCTCATTTACACTTCTTTTTTCTTCTTCTCTAAATCCAGGAATGAAGAGAATACTCGTATCATAAGAATCTAGGAACAAGAGGAAGTAATGGTTCATAGAAAAGTAGGAATGAAAGCATTTGTGGAGCAGCATCATGTTCAAACGCTACATACACACCAATGGTATTCATGAAAAACTATGATTACAACAAAACGGATCACTCATACAAAGAAAGAAAGTGAATAATAGGTCCGTGCTTCGTCTGGGTGATGTAAGGTCTTTGCATGGAGCATCTTTGTTAGTCACTGAAATGTGTCCAAACGGAGTTACCAACCTGGCGGTATTTTGCAAACAGTTTGACCAGGTGTATACTATTTGCTCCAAAATAGCTACCAAAGAGGACTTTCAAAGAGCATTCCGCAGGTAAAGTAACTTCAAATTGATCCTTCATGCTCTGCTCTCACGGTGACCTCAGTTTCCAAGTCCTCTCCTCTTCGGGGTCACCGGTATCAGCAAGTCCATGGGGGCTGTCGTTGGATGGACGTGGTGGCGTCCCCCGGAGGGAGAGCTCACTCACGGCGGCTCCGCAACTAAGCAATTATTGTCGTCAGTAGGGGGCTCAGTGGGTGGTGTCCTGCGTATGTTAGATCAGAACAGGCGCCACTGAACACCACTGAAGTGACTCGGCAGCAGTGCAGTGTCTCCTCCGGTGGGTTGCCTCTTGACGACTTGACATTGACTGCTCCCTGTGGATTGTTGGTGCCGGGGCTGGGGCTGCCGATGAAGGGGGCGGAATGAGCGGCGTGGATGCAATGCCACTGAGGTGGCATAGAAGATGGGACAGCAACACCACACACACACACACACCACACACACACACACACACACACACACACACACACTCACACACACACACACACACACACACACACACACACCACACACACACCACACACACACAGGCGCGCGCACGCACACACACTCACGAATAGTGGATAGACGTTAAATGAAAGACACACACACTCACGAATAGTGGATAGACGTTAAATGAAAGACACACACACACACACACACACACACACACACACACACACACACACACACACACACACACACACTCACACACACACACACACACACACACACACACACACACACACACACACAGGCGCGCGCACGCACGCACGCACGCACGCACGCACGCACGCACGCACGCACGCACGCACGCACGCACGCACGCACGCACACACACACACACACACACACACACACACACGATGTAAACTGACGCTTACCATATTAGAAATTTGAAGCAGGCCTGTTCAGTTCTTTGCGATGAAAAAAGGCACACATTCTGTCCAGCATTCAAATTCACGTGGCACGGATTTCGATGGAATTCTACGTAGGCATCCTCATCCTGACCGTAAACCGTTCCCGAACTTCACCCCTTTCTGCCTCTATCCTGACCGTAAACCGTTCCTGAACTTCACCCCTTTCTGTCTCTATCCTGACCGTAAACCGTTCCCGAACTTCGCCCCTTTCTGTCTCTATCCTGACCGTAAACCGTTCCCGAACTTCGCCCCTTTCTGCCTCTATCCTGACCGTAAACCGTTCCCGAACTTCACCCCTTTCTGCCTCTATCCTGACCGTAAACCGTTCCCGAACTTCGCCCCTTTCTGCCTCTATCCTGACCGTAAACCGTTCCCTAACTTCACCCCTTTCTGCCTCTATCCTGACCGTAAACCGTTTCCGAACTTCACCCCTTTCTGCCGCTATCCTGAGGGTAAACTAACTGGAACATAGAGCGTACCTTGACCTATACCTAAATGTGTAGAGCCGCAACCTCCAAACCCGCTATTTTCGATGACCCATCACTTTCCGTCGCGATTGATTTCAGTTTCGGGGGATGATTTCCATTTGGCAGTGTGTAGGTTTGGTTTATGAATATGAAGCCAATCCTTCACACATCAGCAAACCCAGACGCTCTGTATCCAACACTGAACCATTATTTCAGTTCACATGACAACGTCCATCGGCAAATGAGCATACAGACTGGCGTGGTGAATGGCAGTTCATAAAAAAAAAGAAGAAGAAAAAAAAATCAAGTGGGAAAAATAGGAAGATGGAGGATCCACTTTAAAAAAAAAGGGTGGGGGGTGGGGAGGGAGGAAATAAAAGGAAAAAAAAAGGAGAAAATGTGCATAAAAATGGAGGTTGGAGGAAAGGGAAAAAAATCAAACGTGCACATTCTGACTGAACAGTGAGGCCGCAGTTTGGTTAGACCCAAATAACGCCCAGACCCCCAGTACAACGTTCTCTGCATCTCAAGATTTCCACAGTTTGGTTAGACCCAAATAACGCCCAGACCCCCAGTACAACGTTCTCTGCATCTCAAGATTTCCACAGTTTGGTTAGACCCCAATAACGCCCAGACCCCCAGTACAACGTTCTCTACATCTCAAGATTTCCACAGTTTGGTTAGACCCAATAACGCCCAGACCCCCAGTACAACGTTCTCTACATCTCAAGATTTCCACAGTTTGGTTAGACCCCAATAACGCCCAGACCCCAGTACAATGTTCTCTACATCTCAAGATTTCCACAGTTTGGTTAGACCCAAATAATGCTCACAGCCCCAGTACGACTTTCTCTACATCTCAAGATCTCTGTCGGACTATATTGCTTGTATCGCTCTTTTTTCTGTTTTAAAGGTTCCTCAGCAAATGGTGACGCCTTTTCCAGAGCCCCCCAACCCACTACCCTGGTCCACACCATGATGGCAACGCCCTCCTCCATTTTCAGCACAGCGCCACCTACCCCACCCCACCACCCCCACCAGTGGCTGTCCCACCATGGTCATCCGCGGCACTACTGGCGCCGGAACTAGCAGCGCTGTTCCCCCCACCAACTCAACCACCGCCACCACAACCGCCTGTTGCAACGTCACCACCATCAATGTCAGCAGTGGCACCACAATATCCGTAACACCCCCGCCAGCGGCGGCTCTGCCAGGAATGAGACAAGCGCCGGTACCTCCGCAATCAGCGTTCTCGAAGGACGTCGGAACTGCGGCAACTGTGCCCACGGATTCAGCGGCTGGGACGGTGACTGTGTCCCCGACCAGCCGACCCTCCCCCATCATCATCATGGTATTCAAAGAACCCTACCTGTCCAAGAACGGCTACATGACCAACCCTCACAACATCAACAGCGCCAGGGACAGGCAAAGGTCAGACAGAACTTCTATCCTGTCATTCTTCCTCCTCCTTTTTCTTCTCTCTTTCCACCGCCGCTTTTATTTCTCCCTTCTTTTTTCTTCTCTCTCTCTTCTCCCCGCCTCTTTTATTTCTCCCTTACTTTCCCTAGATTTGCTTTACTTTTTATTACCCAGCTTCGTGTACGTGATTGCTGAAAGGTACAGAGTGACTTCTTGTAGTGGCTGTATTTTATTTTCAACGCACAAGCACGTCTTTGACGTTTTCGTCGCGTCTGAAAGTAATCAGGGGTTTGGTCTCAAAGGCGGTAGTAATCATGGGTTTGGTCTCAAAGGCTGTAGTAATCATGGGTTGGGTCTCAAAGGCGGTAGTAATCATGGGTTGGGTCTCAAAGGCGGTAGTAATCATGGGTTTGGTCTCAAAGGCGGTAGTAATCATGGGTTTGGTCTCAAAGGCGGTAGTAATCATGGGTTG
Organism: Conus ventricosus; assembly: GCA_018398815.1. Lineage (NCBI taxonomy): Eukaryota > Metazoa > Mollusca > Gastropoda > Neogastropoda > Conidae > Conus > Conus ventricosus. Next base: position 4,011 of record JAFLJL010019235.1, read on the forward strand.
GGTCTCAAAGGCGGTAGTAATCATGGGTTTGGTCTCAAAGGCGGTGGTAATCATAGGTTTGGTCTCAAAGGTTTATGATCTTCCTGGTATGTGCCAGTTGGATTTGAGGATCCAGCAGACCGGAAGTGTACAGTGGGTGGAAGAGGAGGCAGATGGTGAGACTGTCTGGGTTGTTTAGAGGCTGGGCTTCCAAGGCAGGTGTTCTGGACACTGGTGCAGCTGAGAGCATCACTAATGATGGTGCTGGTACCCATGGCTGGTCAAATCCTCCAGCAGTTTGGCTGCTGAGAGCATCACTAATGATAGTGCTGGTACCCACGGTTGGTCAAAAACTCCAGCATTTTGGCTGCTTGCAGTGTGGCATCTTCGGAGGAGGAGGATCTGAGCAAGAAGAGAAATTCAAAGTTTGGAATTCTGTGCTTTGTAGATGGGCAGTAGGAATATGTGTAGTCCAGGCATGACCGTGAATAAGTAGGTTTCATAAGCTAAAGAGTCCATTCTGGTTAGCTTATGTAAGTCTGTATTTGAGGCTGCTAAAAACGTTTCAAAGTCACGCGAAACCAACAACAACAAACTATCCCTGCAACAAAACAGACAGTACTTACATCCATCGTCACGGTCAGAGGTCAGAAAGTGCACGTAAAAGAGCAACAAAACAGACAGTACTTACATCCATTGTCACGGTCAGAGGTCAGAAAGTGCACGTAAAAGAGCAACAAAACAGACAGTACTTACATCCATCGTCACGGTCAGAGGTCAGAAAGTGCACGTAAAAGAGCAACAAAACAGACAGTACTTACATCCATCGTCACGGTCAGAGGTCAGAAAGTGCACGTAAAAGAGCAACAAAACAGACAGTACTTACATCCATCGTCACGGTCAGAGGTCAGAAAGTGCACGTAAAAGAGCAACAAAACAGACAGTACTTCCATCCATTGTCACGGTCAGAGGTCAGAAAGTGCACGTAAAAGAGCAACAAAACAGACAGTA
>JAFLJL010019235.1:7500-10000 GCA_018398815.1 Conus ventricosus
CTTTCTTTCTTTCTTTCTTTCTTTCTTTCTTTCTGAAATAACCTTTCTTCTTTCTTTCTTTCTTTCTTTCTTTCTGAAATAACCTTTCTTCTTTCTTTCTTTCTTTCTTTCTGAAATAACCTTTCTTCTTTCTTTCTTTCTTTCTTTCTTTCTTTCTTTCTTTCTGAAATAACCTTTCTTCTTTCTTTCTTTCTTTCTTTCTGAAATAACCTTTCTTCTTTCTTTCTTTCTTTCTTTCTTTCTTTCTGAAATAACCTTTCTTCTTTCTTTCTTTCTTTCTTTCTGAAATAACCTTTCTTCTTTCTTTCTTTCTTTCTTTCTTTCTTTCTTTCTTTCTTTCTGAACCGTTGCATTTGACATGCTGTTCTGTGAAACAACTTGAAATTTGTGTGTGGCTGTTGAACATCACAAACGATTTTTTTTTTTAAGAACGAGAGTTTACTCTCCCAAACGTGTGCATTAAGACTCCAAGAAAACACAATGGTGAGAGTGTACCTATGTTACAAATAGTGTAGTTTCAAATTAAACAGGGACTGATGGCATGTCAGCGATGTTCAAAACGCAGTGATTTTCAACACTGTTTTCATAATACAAGATTCTTTAGCAGCTTACTTTACCACTATCACAACACTTTCAAACATTGTAACATTCTCTCTCTCTCTCTCTCTCTCTCTCTCTCTCTCTCTCCTCTCTTCTCTCTCACTCTCTCTCTCTCTCTCTCCACGTGCTTGTGTGTATGTTTACGTGCATGTGTGTGCGTGCACGCGCCTGCGTACATTTACAAGTGTTATCCAGTGGCATCAGTGGGTTTTTTTTAATTATTTACTTCGTTTTTTTTTAAAAAGTGCACTTTTAGGAAAATCACATCAAGATACGTAAACCCAAGTAGCCTTGCATTATTATCACTAGTGGTACATCAGTATAGTAATAGCAGTGGTAGCAGTAGCAACAGCTGCAGCAGTTAGGGGGGGGGGGGGGGGGGGGCGGTTATCAATCGAAATGGCATGATTATTGTTATCGACTGACTTCAGATTTTAATGACAAATATTGGAGCTGACCGATCCCAAACAGCATTACATGCTACTGATATTTGAACTATCCTGTCAAACAGCATTACATACTACTGATATTTGAACTATCCTGTCAAACAGCATTACATACTGCTGATATTTGAACTATCCTGTCAAACAGCATTACATACTGCTGATATTTGAACTATCCTGTCAAACAGCATTACATACTGCTGATATTTGAACTATCCTGTCAAACAGCATTACATACTACTGACATTACAACTATCCTGTCAAACAGCATTGCATACTGCTGATATTACAACTATCCTGTCAAACAGCATTACATACTGCTGATATTACAACTATCCTGTCAAACAGCATTACATACTGCTGATATTACAACTATCCTGTCCAACAGCATTGCATACTGCTGATATTACAACTATCCTGTCAAATAGCATTACATCATGTTTTTCTGTAATATGCGCTTTGGGCTGTCGCGAGGTAAAGCGCTCTATAAATATCCTTTTACATTACAGTACATTACATACTGCTGATATTACAACTATCCTGTCAAATAGCATTACATCATGTTTTTCTGTAATATGCGCTTTGGGCTCTCGCGAGGTAAAGCGCTCTATAAATATCCTTTTACATTACATTACATTACATTACATACTACTGATATTACAACTATCCTGTCAAAACAGCATTGCATACTGCTGATATTACAACTATCCTGTCAAACAAACAGAACAGACTCTACATTAATTCAATCAAATCAATCAAACAAACAGGATGCATGTCTTGCCTGTCATTTAAACACGTTACACGACTACTGTGAACCTGTACCTTTACCTCATCTGCTGAATGCAATACACCATCATCACAAACTATCCATTTTGTTCTGCAAACTTGTTCAGCAGATGACAGTGAGAAAAGGCAACGCGAATTTTGGAACTTAAACCATACCTGTAAATTCCAACATGCTTTTGAAGTTAGTTTCAAAGTGAGGTGATTGCAGGCGGACATTGAAACACATTTGAAAAAGAATTCAACGCCCATCTGGCGCCGAATTCGAGACGATAAGCGATTGCCCGTTCTTCGTTTTCATTGTCCTGAATGTTGTTTATCTCGCTTGAAGAAGACCTAAGATGTCGAAACGCGCCGTGTTTAGTATTTTAATCTCTTTGTTCCTGTTGTTTGGGGGATTTACCGATAAATCTTTTCAAAATGATTTTCGGGTATCTTGTGAACGTTAAAAAACCTAATACTGAACTGCATAAAGATACACTTTAAAGGTGTTGTGTAAAGTACATTGCAAAGAATGCAAAAGGGAAGTTTTGATTCTTCTTCCCCCACTTTTATATTTTTTTGTCTGGGCATAAAAGGCTCGCCACTCAGTACTCGAAAATGAGGAGAAAAAAAAAAACTGCATTCGTCATGACACTGAGTAAACTGTCTCCTTCTAAAAGGTCATTAAAGCT
>JAFLJL010019236.1:7500-17500 GCA_018398815.1 Conus ventricosus
TAGGGGTAGTATCAATACTAGCAATAGTATTACTGAATGATACTAGAGAGAGAGATATATATATCAATCTCAGCCCACAATATCCTCCCACTACACACACACATACTACCTTATCTCCCACTATTCACCTCACACATAACTTATAGCTATCTTATTTATGCATTTATTATGATTAATTTTTTTTTTATTTTTTTTTTATTTTTAATTTTTAATTTATTATTATTATTATTTTTAATGTTTCTTTTTTATTTATTTGATTATTATAAAAATGTATTTTCTAAATATATTTCTGTATCATGCTTTCGTTACCTTAACCTTCACTATCGTTGTTAGCAGTATCATTCAGTAATACTATTGCTAGTATTGATACTACCCCTAGCATTGACATCACCATCGCCTTCGCCTCTGGGACTGTTGCCACGGCAACCCTGCTGCTTAAGAATCCTCTAACCCACTCTCCTTTCTCCCATACACATACTTATTGACACCAAGATTGATCTTGTCCTTTTTTTTTCTTCTTTTTTTTCCCCCCAATATTTTGACCATTAATAGTATTCCTATCAGTAATATTATTATCATCATTACGACTTTGACTCGCTCACTATTTCCCTTCCAACAGCCTCGTTCTCATTCAACGCCTTCTTCCTTGCGCTGAACCCTGAGCGATCTGAAGCGACCAAAGCTAAGTGAATTTTCGTTGTTTTATTCGTTTATTTATCACCAGACGAAGACCTAAGAGGTCGAAACGCGTCGTGTTTTGTCTTGTAACTCGTTTGTCCACGTTCTCTGGGCGGTTCGCTAACATTTATTTAAGATTTGTTTAGATTTCCGCCTGCAGTCGTCTGGCTTTGCAACTAGATCTAATATCACATAGTTTGTGAAAAGACGTAAAATTAAAGTACTACTACTACTACCACACACACACACACACACACACACACACACACACACACACACAACATACACATACATATGTCGGCCGGCCACATGATGAAAAATGCTGTACAGAAAATGGGAACCTCAGTGACCTAACACCGGTAGACCTCTCGGTCACTGGTGACTGTGTCACACGTGAACACTGTTCGTCGAGGCAAACCTGTGTGGCAGAGCGGCCGTCCGCTTCCACGTGTGAATACACGAACAACACGGTTTCTCCTACTGTACAGAAACCTTTCCATTTTTTAACATGAAATGTTAACGGTTTAATGTCAAAACGTGTTGATTCCGATTCTATTTGATTTCTGTATCAGTTTGACTTTGTCTGTTTAACGGTGACATTTATAGAGGAATGTCGTGATGATCTGTTTGTTGGGGTTAAAATATTTTGTAAGCCGGCAGTTAAATTTACGAGATAAGGGAGACGATCTGGGAGTGAAATTTGTTTAATAAAAATGAATTCATCCCGTTTGTTAGCTCTGAGGAAGTAAATAATCCAAATGTAATTGTCTGCTTGATTGGCAAAATCTTGTTTGGACTAGATAAGGATATTTTGTATGTTTGCTCGTACATTTCCCCGGAAGGTTCTCCCCTTTATGTCCCTTTTGATGAAGATAATGGTATTAGTTCACTGGAAGATTGTTTAACTGACCTGTTGATGACTAATGATGTGTATGTCATTCTTAACGGTGACTTAAATGGTAGAACTTCCGATATCTCTCAGGATTTTTCCAGGTTGAATGTTTTTGATACATGGCACGCTAGTCAGTCTCTCAGCATTAACCGATGTTCTCAAGATACAAATTTAAACAATTTCGGAAAATAGTTATTAAATATGTGCGCTGCTTTGAACTTGTGTATCCTAAATGGTATGTGTAAATGCGACCTAAAAGGTTGCTATACATAATTATGTTTCTGATCACGGGAGCAGTGTAAACGACTATTTCATATTGCCAAATGAACTTTTTGCTCTGTTTTGCGATGTTTGTGAGTTACAGGTTGTAGAACGTATAGATTCTGATCATTTTCCTGTGTCACTTCATGTTCTTTTTCCTTGTGGAAACTTAGTAGATATGAGCAAAACAGGTCAAAGCGATGTTATTGAAAACATTGTCTGGAATGATGAATGCGCTTCTTTATTTAGTAATACCTTATGTGATGAAAAAGCAAGTAAAAGTATTGATATTACCATAAGTTTAATAGATGTTAATATTAATGATGCACTAAATATGGTTACTGAATGTTTAATGAAATGTGCTGAATGTATGAAAAACGTATACAGGGTCACGAGAGGAAATCAAAGGACTAGTATGATCAAGAATGTGTTCTTAATAAAAGAAAGGCGAGGAGGTTACTGAGAATAAGTCGCCGCACAGTAAAAGACACTGAAAGAACTGCATATGTAATAGCCAGACGTGAGTATAAGCATTTGCTTAAGAGAAAAGAGAAATAATATAATAAATCATTAATAGATAAGTTAATAGCATCTATACATTCATAGAGGGAGTTTTTGGACCGTAGTTCATATGATATCGCCAAAAGGGAAACAGCCTAGAAATAACATTCCAACTGCCGTGTGGTTTCAACATTTTCAAGCTTTGTTAGAGTTAAATACTGACAACGAGCCAAATCAAGAGGGGTTTGAAGATGAGTCTGATAGTTAAATGAACCGTCTCATTAGTGAAGAAGTGTTATTAGCAATTGAAAAACTAAAAATCAGTAAATCAGTGGGCCCCAATGGCATAATTGGTAAACTGTTCAAACACTGTTCTGCTCAAGTTGTGCAGTTTTGCTTGAAATATTTTAATAAACTATTTGATAACAGTATGTTTCCGGATAACTGGACGGAGTCAATAATCATACCTATCTTTAAAAAAAAGGGGGGACGCTAATAATCCAAGCAATTATAGGGATATCTGTCTTAGTAACATAAGCAGTAAAATATTTGGAATGATAATAAATAACAGATTGCAAGAGTGGGTTGAGGAAAACGACATCACTGGTGATCACCAAGCTGGTTTCAAAAAGGCGTATTCGACTGTTGACCACATGTTTACTTTGATGGCTCTTGTTCAGAAGCAGTTTTCTCATAACTGAAATTCATATGCTGCTTTCATAAATTTTGAAAAAGCGTTTGATTCCATCAATAGAAATCTTCTTTGGCCAGTCATGATTAAGAATGGTATTACGGGTAAACTTTACAGATGTATCAGAAGCATGTGTGAGGTGTTAAGGGCTAGAGTTCGTTGTGGGGATAAACTGACAGATTACATTAACTTTACAGTTGGGGTTAGGCAAGGTGATGCTTGTAGTCCTTTTCTGTTTTCCCTCTTTATCAATGAGCTAGCAATTGAAGTGATCAACAATGGAAAACATGGGGATTTGCTGACTTTGGATGCTTTTGCGTCGTTTATTCTTTTATTAGCTGATGATGTGGTTTTGATATCAGAGACTGTTATTGGTTTACAGAGTCAACTGAACAGTCTACATCGCGCAGCAGTTTCTCGCCAACTGAAGGTTAATGTGTCCAAAAGTAGCATTATTGTATTTCGAAAGGGTGGTTATTTGAGTGCAAGAGAAAGATGGTTTTATAATTGCATCCCCATGCCTGTTGTGAATGCTTATAAGTATTTGGGTATATTTTTCTCTACACGTCTGAGTTTTGTTAGTGCGTGCAAAGATTTGCAAGCAGGGCCAAAAATATGTTGCTCAGTGTCATGAAAAAGCTGTATATCCTCAGTAATACATCTTTGTATGTCTTTATCAAGTTGTTTGATAGTCAAATTAAATCAATTATACAGTACTGGTCTGAAATATGGAGATTAGACAATGCTGCCGTATATTGTGAATCTGTGCACCTGTTCGCATTAAAAAGATTTTTGGGTGTAGACAGGCGAACGCCTGATGATCTTATTTATGGCGAGACTAATAGATTCCCCTTGTGCATATATTCAGCGGTTAAATGCATCCTTTATTGGCTGAGTTTACTTTACATGCAGGAGCACAGTTACCATGCAAAGCTTATAACATGTTATATAATCTTGATGCCAGAGGGAAAATCAACTGGGTAAGTAAAGTACGTATTTGTCTCTTTGAATATGTGACCCGTTCTCACAAAATCACCCGTAAGTCGCCTCAGGCCTTTCTGTTCAATTTGGCCTGACAGGGTTGTGGGTCAAATTGGTCCATTTTGTGTTTTCTGCAGAAATCGCTCTGTCTGGACTTATTCTACACTATACTAGTTGGATTTGCCAAAAATCGAACGAAAAATGGCTTAAAAAGAGATTTTTTTCTCATGTTAGAAGCTTGTTTTGTGATCGTTCTGTGTGCAAAGAGGCCTATTTTCGAACAAATTTTTTCATGAAATATATATATTCCTTGTTTACACAGTAGCTTAGACATTCTTCTTACTCTGTGCAAAGTTTGAAAACAATTGGTGAATATTGAAGGCCCGTTGCCAAAGAAAAACTGTCCCAACATGACCAAAAACTTTAAAGCTCGATTTCTCAAAATGGCTGCCATGCCACCTCAAGGTTTCAAAACAGCACATCTCAGCCAATTTTTTTAGTAGAGCTATGACACTTATATCATTGTAAGCAGCATTATCTCCTATTTTCAAACATGCATGTATCTCAAATTATGAAATTTTCAACTTATGGGTGATTTTGTGAGAACGGGTCACATATGGTTTTTGGTTTTGCATGGTTCAATCAAGGTGTTGGTAATGTTAAGCAATTCGTACGTTGCATTCGTCAACGATTGATAGACTGCTTTTGGCAAAGATGGTCAAATCATGTGCAGTATAGTGAAAGGTTTGATTTCTATAGGCATGTTTGCAATTTTCATGATTTGAAACCTTATTCAATTTTAGAAATGGACAGACACTTAAAGTATGTCATGACCAAATTCAGATTTGGAATATCAGAATTGGCAGTTTTATAAGTTAAGATATAAAGCCACTGTTGATGACAATGATCTGCTGTGTCCACTTTGTAAAGAGTCTCAGGAAAATGAAATCCATTTGGTCTTTGCTGTCCAGCCTTAAGGGATATTAGAACTGAATCATTCAGCCAAAATTTTATAGACAACCTTCCCTGTTTAAATTGACTATATTGATGTCATCAACTTCAACAGACGTTGTTCGAAAGTTGTCCTTGTTTCTATACAAAGCATTTAAATGTAGAGAGGAATAGCTACCTCTTGAAATTCTAAATTAAATGTGTGTTTGACTTGTTATACAGTCATGTGTATTTGTTTCATAGGATGTATTATGTTCACCCACCCCTTCATAATGGGCCAAGGCCTATATGAATAAAACATCCGAATCTGAATCCTAATCTCTCTCTCTCTCTCTCTCTCTCTCTCTCTCTCTCTCTCTCTCTCTCTCTCTCCTCTCTCTCTCTCTCTTCTCTCTCTCTCACACACTTACACACACACACACACACACACACACACACACACACACACACACACACACACACACACACACACACACACACACACACACACACCTTTGGCGCATCGGTGATTTGTGTTTCCTTTTCGTATATAGAAGCCAGTTAAGCATGCGTTAATACGCTACGCCTAAGTAGAGTGCCAACATTTGCTATCTCTTGGAAAATGGCATTAACTGTGCCTGCAACAGGTGTCGGTCTCTCGCTGCTTTTCAGTGTTGACAGTTCTACTATTAATGCTTAGGTCTGTCTGCCACGGATCACAGGCAAATGTGATGTCAAGGTCATGCCCTGTGTTAAGTACAATACCAACCAGACCGAAACAAAATAACCAACATAAATCCATTCTCCAATTCGTTTCAGTCTTCCTTGTGAGCACAACAATGAAAACCTCAGTGTGAAAAGGCATCTTCAGAGTCTGAAACAGACTTCGACATAACTGAAAAGGAAACACAAAGAAAAAGGCCAAAGATAGAAAGCATATGAAAAGTAACGCTTACTTAACTCACAATACGAAATAGACGAGTGACGTTGTCGACAAATATGCCTTCGCCAGACGTTACAGAAATGCCATTTACAACAGCACAAAACAATACGCTTCACGTGGCTGTCACCGGCAATCCCATTTGGTGGCTCAGACAATTTGAACCATTCCTAAAGATCGCTGACCTGGTCTTTACTATTGGCAATCCTACGGTGTTTGTGGTTGGAGTGTTTGGAAATTCTATGATCATTCTGATCACGCTACGTCTCCCTGAATCCACCTCTACCGTTTTCTTCCTGGTTCTGGCCTGTTCTGACCTGCTGATGTTGATTACCAATCCCTTCTGTGAATGGTTGAAGATAGAATTCCGTCTGACGCACATGAACAGTTTGGGTTCCTGGCCATGTAAATTGTACTATATGATGACTTACGTCACAGTAGCGTTATCTCCGTGGATGCTGGTTTCCCTGACTATTCTCAGGTCATTCGCTGTGCTGTGGCCGCTTCGCGTCAATGCTGTGTGGACGAACAGGAAGTCAAGAGTGACTGCTGGTATAGTGACCACGGTGATCATTGTGAGCCACTGTCATTTTCTCTACGGCTTTGATGTAGGAGCGGGGAATGACGTGAGGTGCCGTCATGATGCTGTGTCAGAAAGTTACCACTGGTTCGGGGACGTGATTTGGCCTTGGATGGATTTGACTCAGTCTTCTCTACTACCTTTCGTGCTCTTGCTAATGAGCAACAGCGTTCTTCTCTGGAGGCTTGTCGGGTCTCTCAGAGCAAGCAGACGGCTCCCTGTACAGCTGGCCGCCCAGGAGTCCAGAGAACGTAGAGTGTCCTCCTTGACCATCACCTTGATTGTCACAAGTATTGCTTTCATCCTGCTGACAATATCGGCCCCGATATACGCACTCACGAACAGTTGGATTCCTTTTGAGGACCCAATCATTACAGGGCAGTACCAAGTGTTCTATGCTGTCAGCACAATCCTCTGGTACTGCAACAGTGCCACCAATTTCTTCCTGTATTGTATCGCCGGCGCCAAGTTCCGAGGAGAGTTTAAAAATGTGATGTCCGAGTTTTTTCGCCTGTGCTGTAAGACCCCGAAGTCATTATTGAAAACAGAACCAGCCAGTAACTCACAGTGACGTCACAGAGTGCTGGGGTTGTGAACACTGTGACATACAGGAAAGGGTCACAGCTGTGACTGACGGGATTTTCAAGATGGTTGCTTACTACCGCATGATGATCACACAATCTTAATGACACTGACACAGTGTGTGTGTGTGTGTGTGTGTGTGTGTGTGTGTGTGTGTGTGTGTGTGTGTGTGTGTGTGTGTGTGTGTGCGCGTGCGCGTGCGTGCGTGCGTGCGTGCGTGCGTGTGTGTGTGTGTGTGTGTGTGTGTGTGTGTGTGTGTGTGTGTGTGTGTGTGTGTGTGTGTGTGTGTGTGTGTGTGTGTGAGTTTTGTCTGATTGTCTATGTCCCCAGAGGGACTGTACCATCAGACCGCTCACTTTGATTTCGCCATACTCGATCACACCAAGTTTCACCTGATTTAGCATCATGCAACACCCGCAGTGGCAAGAAAGCAATGAACATAAGATCTCCAAGTGGCTACTCATGAGAGGAGACACGGCGTTGCTGCTGAATTAAAGTGGTGGTCTCAACAGTGCTTGCTCCTCTCTTGATTCATCTGGTAAACTCCCCCCTGACTCTGGCTGTACATGTTGACAATATTGATTCTGGTGGTACACACAGTGTTTACTGGTGCGACACTCAATGTTGATTCTGCTGATTAAGACATTGAGGACAAAAAAGGCAGCTCATATCGTCATCCAGCAAGGCCAAGAAACGGCCACAGGCAGGAAGGCAGCAAACTGCTTTGTTGATGGCTATAAAGAGGTCAGCAACATTGACGTACCTGAGGACAGGAAACGCCAGGTACACGAGGAACGAAGGGACCTCAATCATGAAAGGCCTCAGGAAGATTACATGAACAAACCATACACCATGAGGGAAATGGAAGATGCCATGAAGACCCTGAATCAAGAGAGGTCCCCTGGTCCAGACAAGATCACCGACGAAATGTTGCAACATCTGGGCACAAAAGCAAAGAGCAAGCTGCTGGACCTGTTCAACAACAGCTGGAAGACTGGCCATGTCCCACAAACTTGGCGAGAAGCTGATATGGTGCCGATCCACAAAAAGGGGAAGGACCGAGGGAAGGTGAACAGCTACAGGCCCATTAGCCGCACTAGTTGTGTGGGCAAGCTCATTGAACACCTCATCAACACCAGGCTATCATGGCACCTGGAAAAGAACAACCTGATCACTTGAGAACAAGTTGGGTTCAGACAACACCGCTCGGCGAAAGACCAAGTTGCATACATTACTCAGAAGATCGAAGATGGCTTCCGGGACAAGCAGAGCATCCTAGCAGTGAGGAAAAGACCTTCGACAAATGTTGAAATGTGGGTTGAGACTCAAGCTCCAGAAGGGTGGTACATCCGGCTGCATGTTCCAATGGATTTCTAAGTACCTGAATAACAGAAAGGCCAGAGTTCACATCAATGGAGCTTACAGCCGAAAGAAGACACTAAAAGAAGGAGTTCCTCAAGGAGGAGTGCTCAGCCCCACACTTTTCCTAGTCTTCATTAACGACATTGTGAAGGATCTCCCGAGACACGTCTATGGCGCCATCTACGCTGATGACTTAGTCCTTTGGTGCACAGAAGAATACCCGACTACTGCCAACTGCGGACTCCAAGAAGCGCTCAAAGTTCTGAAGACGTGGACGAAGAAGTGGCTTGTGACAATAAACGCCAGAAAGACCACTTACACAATCTTCAGTCTTTCCACTCGAGAACAAAAAGCCACTCTCAGGATCAATGGTCAGACCCTACTAGCAGAGGACAACCCCACGTATCTGGGGGTAACTTTCGACAAGTGGCTGATCGTGGAAGCAGCAGACCGAGAGTATTGTGGCCAAAGGTAAAGTGGGCTTAGCACTTATGAAGAAGCTGGCAGGCACAACTTGGGGTGCAGATGCCGGAAACCCCGAGAGGATGTACGCTGGGAGTCAGGCCAGTTCTGGAACACGGTATGATAGCGTGGGGCACTGCCACCAAGTCTTACTTTGACAAGGTGAGCAAAGTGCAGAACCAGGCCACCAGAATCATCACTGGAGCCATGAAGTCAACCCCCATCAAGGAACTGGAGACCATCACAGGGTTGGAACCTCTTGAGGACAGACGAGACACGAAGCTGCTTGTCCAGGCGGCCAAGTTCAAAAGACTCCCTGGACACCCAATGAAGGACAGGATGCCACAGCCAACAAAAGGAAGGCTGAAAAGAGAAAGTTTCATCCACCAATCGAGGTTCCTTGAAAGAAGATACGAAGACATCTTGGATCATGAACCCAAAGAGATCCTGCAGTTCCTTGAGAACCCGACATGGGAGGAGGATAGTCGACCCCTCATACAGTGCAGCGTCCCTGGCGTTGGCAAAAAAAGACTCGCAAAGCAGCGCTGAGAAGAAGTCCCACACCATGGAACACATCAACAACTGCTACCCCCAAGACGGCTAGACCCATGTATATACAGACGGATCTGCTGAACAGGCAGTGAGGAACGGTGGTGTTGGAATCTACATCAAGTATCCAGGAGGGAGAGAAGAAAAAATCTCACTCGCAACCGGCCTTTACTCCACAAACCTCAAGGCCGAGACAGTTGCCACACAAACAGGAGCAGCCCATATCGAGCACAGCCCTCATACTTCCAGCAACGTCGTCTTTCTTTCAGACGCTCTGTCTGTCTTGCAGGCCCTACAGACTGCCAGAGACAAAGAACTGAACGACCTATCCACTGCCCTTATCTCCCTATGAAGAGCCGGCACAGTCGTTCTACAGTGGATCCCTTCCCACTGCAACGTACTTGGCAACGAGGTTGCAGACACTCTGGCCAAAGAGGGAACAACAAAGAAACAGGAAGACAGGCCCACAACCCTCAAGGAAGCCAAGACAATCATCAAAGCCAGACAGCAGAGCAAGTGGTTGCAGGAGCATCCATGTTTCAATAGATATGACCCATACCACCTACTAACAAGATCAGAGCAGGTGGCCAT